>JAMKCH010047648.1:0-12502 GCA_023653785.1 Ophioderma brevispina | reverse complement strand
GCTAAATGCTGACAATTTTTAAATCTATCGCATTTGAACCTGGCGAGAGGTAGACTTCTCTTAGAAGAAACAAATCATTGAATGTTTGGTTGTCAATGCGTGAACATAAATAATTTTACTGTGCAATACAATGTTTTTATATCATAGTAAGTTAACAGTCCAGCTGCTATGTAAATTAATGTTCTTATTATTGTATTTTAATACTTTTTTATAATTTCTGTATTGCTTGTTATAACTTATTGTATGTAATTCCAATTTTTGTTGTATTATTTTTGACCCCTGGGCACCCCTGAAAAACGTGATTACACTGATGGGGGGTTTCCCCAGGCAAAAGAAGATCTACTAAAATAAATAATACATAGAAACAGATTTAGTTTGCGATGAAAAATGGTATTACAATGCTTGAATGATAGGAAATGAACTGAAATATCATTTGATTTATGGTTCTTGAATATAAAAGAAAGCAAACTTTTCATTTTGAAATAAAAGTTGCGAACCAATGACTGTCTGGTTCACACGCTTTAATGATTTGGCCTAAATAGAAACTGATGCAAGGTACCCATATGTGTACAGCCAGGAAATGGCCGATTTTAATTCAAATGATCAAACTTGGGTTTGGCATGTGCAAATTCAAAAATTCCTTTTTTATTTAGACCTTCAGAAATTGCTCTTTGCGATATTTTACTTACAGTGAGTTCCTTTAGATTTTTTTCTACAAAAAAACCACGACAAAAATGAGTAAACTTCTTTTTGAATCAGCCTGTGTTACTATATTTATACAGACATGAACTGCACGCAAAGATGCAATACGCCCATCAAACAAACGGTAAAGCACTGACAATGTAACTCGAAACTCCTAATTCCTGCAAGAGTATAGATCAATATAGGACCTAGGGTCTGTACTCTCTTCTGAAAATCATAACAAGTAAAATATTACATTTACTGGGACTGGGTACAAATGGATGGCAATCATTACAAAGAAAGATGTGGAGGCAAAGTAATTTTCCTACTGCATGTGATGCTGCATTTATTTTTCAGGCCGATGGAGAGACATAAATGAGTTCAATGAACTGAGCGTCTTACACATTACACCATTTAAGATGAATTGTAACAGTGGTAGCAAACTTATTGGTTGATAAGTTTTTGGTGAATGTCACCATCAACCTGATTTAGGTCTCACCATGCAGATCAAGAGTCAATTTTAATGAAGTTTCTGTCAGTTCCTTCTAAACCGAATGTTAAGGCAGGGCATGACATGTTTATTTTTTCCCCGGGAATCCAACGCCAAGTTTCAAAAATGTGTATGTTTTTGTTACAAAAAGGCCAATTTTCCCCTTCAAATGCAAGAAAAAAATTCCTGGGAGAGCTTCCTAAATTCCCCCACTTTTTCATCTATGGGTTAAGATTCAAAGTTGCAAAAATTTCATGTCAGATCTATAAACATGTTTTGAAATCTTTAAATGAAATTTTTTTATCTAAACATTTCACTAGCTAACACTAGTAAACTATGGGCATGTCCTTCTATGCTGTGTTTTGTTGTCTCCATCCGGGGGGCTAGGGGCAAACCAAGTGTAAATTCATAATAAATTATTAAAATCCGAATAACCGTCTGTTCCCCCCGCAAATAAAACTGGCACTTTTCTTGAAAATGATAAATGTTACTTCAATTTAATTTCCGCAATATCAGTGACCAATGGATACGCATAGATGCAGCAACAATTGGAGTAAAGTTTTAAAGACACCGGTCGGTATCGGTGGTGGTGTAGAAAAACACTTTTCAGATTCCCTTCATCGGGAGTGCAGGACCGTTGATATATTGTCGCGCAAGTGAATAGATTTAGGCTGTCTGTCCCACTCTCCAATTTAGGACCGAGCCGAGTACTTTTCAGGACTAAGCACAAAATACTTATCCGCATTCACAAATAAATAAATCTTGAGCTTCTATATGGTGTTCAATTCGCTTTTGACAATATTTTTTATCATTATTAGAAAAGGAAGAAATAAAAAAATTGAGAAGAAAGGCGAACAAACATCATGAGAGAAGTTGCTGGGCAAAGCTTGGACCTAACACTGTCAGAACCAAAATCCGCAATTCTGATAAACTTCATTTCTATCAATTGCCGCGTTTTCAGAAGAAAGAAAAATTTAGTGTCAACGACCTATATTATAATGTAAACTGGGTAGTTATTGTGAGAGAGGAGGTATTTGTCACTCACCCGAATCGTGGAGGTGGTATTGGTAACACCTGGCTATAAACAATGGCCCCACATACCGGCCCATTGTAATGTCTTAGCTCATGTTGCTGAAGTCTATACAATCCATTGGTCTCTGATACTGGGAAAATGAAAATGAGGTGACATTTATTCATTTCAAGAAAATGTGCCAGTTTATGTGTGGAACAGACAGTTATGTGATTTAATAATTTATTATGAATTTACACTTGGTTGCCCTAGCACCGATGGAGACAAAAAAAAAAAACAGAATTGTTATACAGTTGGTTATTTCGTCTACGCCCCCATAGTCATATCTTGTACCACATTTCTAAGCAGTTTGCAGAGTGATAGGGATTACTTGGAATGTACATATATCCTGTTTCTAAATTCTCTAACGTACAGAAAACTTATGTGGCAATATATTGTTCTTTGAGTAAGTTTTTTTTTCTCACCAGAGAGGACAGTCTGCATCTGCACAAAGTTAGAATAAACCCATCCTCCCTGTCAAAACCAAAGAAATACGTAACTTTTGAGATCGACATTGTTCTTTGTCGATCCATTCACGGAGTACCGTACGGGTAGTTTGACATTACACATGCTTGGGAAGTCATGTGTTTTTCAACCTCACCCTTGCAAGAAGGAATGGAAGACAGACATTCTTGAGAGCATTCATTTTTGTCACTTGGCGTTTTAATTTGGCATTGTAGAAGAGGCAATGTCATCTGTGAAGGTCTACGTCCTGTCCTTGGTTGGATCTCCTTTCATGGGTGCCTGACAAAAAAAACCACATCAGATCTTTTTGATTTGTAATGATATAGCCATGGCAAGGACTACTAAATTATGCGAGGGTGTTTACAAAATAAACATTAATATACTTGTCTATATTCTGACCCTTACAGTGATCAATAATCTAAAGACCTTTCTTCAATTATAGCACAAACATTGATCTCTATTGATCTTCAACTAAAGTATGCAGGTATTTGAGATCACACGTGCCGAGCCTTTGGCTTCCTATCTGAAATTGGTTGACAATGGTGCCCATACACTTCTCTCGATGTTGATTTTGGTTTTTATGTTAGTACTGACTACAAGCGGATGAAGAGTTTGTGTGCACAATGCTACTAATCAAAAACAAAAAAATGGAAGTAGGTCCTGTACTAGGTGTAAGTCAGTGAATTAAAAACAAAAAATATAACATAACAGAATTCTTCATAAATTATTTGATTTTAAATTATTTTGTTGCTAGACAATATCAAATTTCAGAAATATTGAATTTTAAATATTTAAAAAAAAAAAAAAAAAAAAAAAAAACCCCTTTAAAACAAAATGTTTAAAAAGAATCATAACTTAATTGTCAGTTCTTTTTAACGTCACAGTTCTTGGAATAAAAGCACTCTAAAATGCAACTCCGAGGAAATGAAATCAATAATTTGACCTTTCAGTAGAAAGTTCAAAATACTTTTCAACTTCATTGCCCCGCGCGGGAGCGCGGGGCTCTAGATGTTGAATAACTTGACAGACATGGAATTTGTGCGTATTGAAGCATGCAGAGCCTTGGTCATACAATTTTTTCATGACAATTGAAAATGATGAACAGTGCTAAAAATTACTTAATGGTTGTGAGGAAATGAAAATGACATTAAATATTTATTCAAACACAAGATAGTTTTGGTGAAAGTAAAATGATGATACCGTGTGAGATAGATTGATTGTCAGTGTCTTTTATACCAAATTATATGGGATTTGTACAAGGTTTATTTCCATTGGGTCAAATATCAGTAGCCAGTTGGGAGAACTGCCAACAGTGCCAGTTAAGACTCAGGTATCTAGATCATTGCATATCAGAAAAATTTGGTACAATTGGGGCAGCTGACATCGTTATGAGGGTGTACTCGACGATGAGGGGGTACTACAGTGATCATTAACTTGAAAAAGAATAAGTGATCTTGAATCAACACTTACGATATACCACTTATTTATACCATAATTTCAGTTTTCAGTCAAGTCACCTACACAAGCAATTTTTACTTGGGAAAATGTTATCTCTCTCAATTCTTGCTATTTTTGGATGTTTTAATAATTCAGCCAGAGCGGGCGTACATTGGTGCCCAGCACAAATGTTTATTTAATAAAAGCTATAGTCTGATTTTTTAGTTCTGGTCAGAAACGCCAATTGGCGATGGTAAGATATAATTTGGAGGGGGATGTGTTGAGGACAAAAATAGAACAAGCCGGAAATGCTGAACTTTGTTCAACTGAATTGACGCTTTAACCCATTTTACATGAACCTTATTGTATCGAATATGTAAAGGCTTCATACAGAATCAATTGAATAATTGCGTACAGTTGTAAGACCCGTATATCGGATTCCTTGCTTGGACGTCAATCAATCAAAGAAGGATTAAAGGTCATGAACATCGAAGATGGGGAAGAGGAGATTAGGCCAGTAATTATTGTACTTTGTTATGAGTAACCAAAACTCTCAAGTTAAGTACCTAATGATTGGACCAAGCTGTCAAATATTATTTCTGAAACAAGACGAATAAATGTAAACGTATCAGTTTTTCTAATATTCTTAGACACGTAAAAGAACTTTGGGTGAGTAATAATTAATTCGCTATCATTTTCTTATGTTAGCTTAGGTTGAATGCTCAGAGTTTGTTCAAGTCTGGCTACTGGATATTTATTCCAATGCATTGCCTTGTAAAGATTTTCTTTCGTGAGAAAAGGATTATGGCCTTAATATGATCCCGTTATCGTGACATCGAATTTTATGTATTGATTGGGTAAAGCATAAAACCTCTCAAAGGAATGGAACCGCGACACGCCCCAACAACTTTTAATGCATGACAGGAATAAACAATTCCCCATACTAAAAAAGAACTTCGATCTCTCGTAACTTGTTATTGGTTAAAAAAAAAAAATGACAATGCACTGTCATAGTGCCAGACTAAGTGCAGAAGTAATTCACCCTAATTATATAACTATCCTGTTCTTGTACTTTAGCAAGGTATGCTTATACCACTTTATAATATTAGCAAAAATTTGGCATAAATTTGATATGAGGAGGTGCATTCAAAACCCGTTTTGAAGGACTGAGCTAAGAAAATATTGAATGATCTTGCTGTTTTATTCCAACTTGCAGTTGAAATGATATTAAAGGGGCAATTCGTGATTCCAGCACCTTCGTTTTATCATTGTGCATTGATATCCTGAGAAAAGGTTATGTCCAAACTGTAGTTGATACTGACCTTGCGGTTTTGTGTTATGAGCAAATGCGTGTTTCCCACGGTCCCATAGGCCACTGTGATAAATTTCTGTTTACGGGACAGAAAATACAAAATTGCGAATTCTACAGATGCGATGACTGAAATTGAACGTAAGATTAGGTACACATGGATTTACTGATGGTGACGGTTCTGATGATATAAAATCTCAAATTTTTTAGGTAAGTCGGGGGACGAGGCGTGGATCCCGAAAAAGGGCATTTCGTGATTCAACAACTCGTCCCCCGACTTACCGCAAAAAAATTGAGATTTGTTATTCATTGAACCGTTAGCTTAGTAATCCATGTGTACCTAATCTTAGGTGCAAATTCTGTCGCATCTGTAAGAAATTCGCCAATTTTGTTATTTTTTGTATTTTCTGTCCGTAAAAAACGGACAGAAATTACAACACAGTGGCCTATGGGACCGTGGGGGAAAAAAGCATTGACTATAAACAAAAACAGCAGATCGGGATCAATTCAAATGTTGTTATGAATAGCTTTTCTCAAGGATTATCTAGTGAACAATGAAAAAACATAAAGGACGAAAATACAAAAGCACTTTTAAATTAAAAACAGAAGTAGACCATATTTCACAAATATGCAACCAATCATGTGTAGGTGCAGGGAGTGTCAAGTTGTCCCAGCCAGCTCAAAAGATAGGGACAAATATTCATTTTTTTTGGAGAGGACTGTGACCAACATTGCCTAAATTGAGCCAAATTAATGTTAAATGGGCTACCTGCCTCCCCAGCAGACATTTGGTCCCATTTGTTGAGGTTACCAGGATAAGTTGCACACATTTCTTCCTTGGTTTGATTGCTCAGTATGCACTGATCACACTTATATGTCTAGATCACCTTCAAATTGTATTATTAATGTAAATCCAATACATAGTCATAATAGCTAACCAAAATTTAAAACAATTAACATTGAATAGGCATATGAGAATATGGTCAAGACCTACCATATTAATGTTATGCAATATGGTACAGGGTGTAATCTCGGACCAGTTCCTGCAGTGAAGTACCTGAGGGGGATTTGGATTTGATGAGAGAAAAGATGTAAAGAGTATGGTTTTAATGGTATTATTTTATTTATACATATTAAGTAGAATAATTAGTCAAAACCAAGCTATATATGACTCACATTCAAACATTGATTGTGATTGATGGGACTGATGAACTAATAGTATCACACAAATTACCGTTTCTGTGTGAAAATAAATAAAAGAAATATAATTAATACTCATATGTCTTTATTACTCCTCATGTCATTGAGTAAAATGGGGACATGTCACACTTTTACCCCCTGGCGCTCAGCAGAAAGGGGATTTTGTCATAGCAAAATCTGTTGTCGGCAGCGGTAGCGTCTGTCTGTCTCTCTCCACCAGCAACCGCAAGAGCACTGATCCGATCTAGATGACACTTGCACCACAGGATCTTAGTATCAACTGCCACTTGCGCTGTGACAGACAGGTCTGTAGGCCAAAGATCAAAGACCATACTTTGTGTATTTCGGATTTCTATGCTCTATAGAAAATGTGCTCTCTCTTACAAGTTTTCCACTCCTATTCTCCAGGAATACTGTGCAACGTCTTTCTTTCTCACTGCTCAATAACTACAGAGGTGAACTACTAGATCCCAATATCCAAATTTAACAAAACTTGGTGTGTGAGTAGTGGTGGATGCAAGTAATACCCATGCACTGTGTCTGTAGTATTTGGGCATATTAATGAGCTCATTTGCATATTTGCACTGATTGGCTCATTACTAAAAGTGAACTTGGTGTGTTGGTAGTTGTCCCGGGTACTAGTAGTGCATGCAAGTAATATCCATGCACTGTATCATCATTATTTTTGCCTATAATGAGCTATTTCCCATATTTTCCCCGGCCAGGGGGGTCTTGGCAAGTTTTAAAACTTCAGTATTTTTAATTCTGTAAAACCATGAGTTATATTTTAATTATGTTATTGTTTAATTCTTTCCTTTCTTTCCAGAAATATATATATACCTTTATAAGTCCAACATCATTTTAAGTTAAAACAACAGTTTAACTCATTATGATATTGGACTCACCAAAAGCAACATTGAAATCATAATATTTATTATTCGCGGTTGTTTTACAGGTTTCATAAACACCTTTTTGGTATCAGGAAAGACACTGAGTTCAGGGTGTGTCATTGCATTTGGTAGCATGGCTATGGCAACTGCAATTAACTTCATGAACTTTTCCCAGCTGCTCCAGGTAATTGTAACAGTAGCAATCACTGGAATTGTACAACTGGCCTTGACAAGGTTCTTTGGAAAAGAAATATCACAAAAAATGCAGTCAAAGTCCAAAGCAAAGGCATCTGGTGAGGCAATATCTGTGAAGCATTGCAAAAGGGTTCAAATTTTCAATGAATATCCTCAGCATTTGAAGTTGCCGAAACAGCAAAAACGAATTCTGCGGCAAAGATTAGCTGTGAACATTCTAGACAAGCAGCAAGAAATGTTTGATCAAGATGTCAATAAAAAAATAAGGAAGTTAGTCAAGCATAGACAAGTAAATGATGCTTCCCAAGCTTACAAGAGGAATGCTACAGCAAGCATGCCATCTGAGTTCTCAGATGGAGTTCAGCCAAAGGAAGGAGAGTTTCTGTGCAATGAAAGGGGAAATATGCCCATACTAAGAGGCACTGCTGATGGAGGTGATGTTGATGCAGGAACTGATGGAGAGGTGTGTGCTCTGATTTCAACCAGGGCCTGCAAATCTGAAAACTTACAAGTGCTTAATGACAATGACATCAACTTAATACAGGAAGCAAGAGAAGATGAGATGACAGCAAAAGTTACTAGGAAAAGACACAACATCAGCCACAACCTAATGTAAAAACATGCTTTCAATACAGTCAGAGAAACAGAGAGACTCATCTCTACAATGGGAGGTACCTTGGAAATTGAGCAAACAAAATCAAGGATCAAAAGCCAACAGACAGCACCCTTACAAGTTGAGTGAATGAAAACAATGGAAAAGCCAGTGAATGACAATGAATGGAGGTGGGGTGGGTGATAAAGTGAGAGTGAATCCAGGCTCCCTCATGGAGAAAATCTGATGACAGGAAACGATTGTGCTAACAAAAAAAGTTGAAGAAAATGTTGGTGATGGTGGTTGATATCAACTATGAACACACGCAGCAAGAGAGTGGTGAGGGTTTGATGAGGAAAGGAAATGGATATGAAGATTACAATGATGGTGACAGTAATAGTGATGACTTTGATTGTGGCATATGATAATGTGGTGACATTGATTGTGGTAATGATGACCTGATTGTGACAAAAAAGATGGTTTCATAATATGACATTATGAGTGATGAACATGACAGTTCCTGATGATGATGATGAGGCGGAGGACGACGACGACGGACGATGACGAGCTGATGCTGGCAGTGATGACAACAGTGATATTTACAGTAATAGAGAAGATAACAGGAGGACAATGGGATATGGATGGTGATGCGACAGCAGCTGATTGACAGTGCTGGTGGGTGTGATGGATGGCATGATGACAATGGAAGTGGATGATGATGGCATTGATGATGACAATGGAAGATGATGATGAGGATGATGACGATGATGATGATGATGGTGATGAAGGTGAAGATTGAATGCTGAAGTGATGACAACAGTGACATTTACGTTAAAGAGATTGACAGTGCTGACAATTGTGCTATTGATGGTGAATGCCGATGACAGTGATGATGACGGCAGCGATTATGGTGATGATGGTGATGGCAGTGAGGACAATGGAAGTGCTGATGATGATGAAGATGCTGACAGTGATGACAACAGTGCTATTTACAGTAACAGGATGAGACAGTGATGACAATGGTGATTATTGATGGTTGTGAATACGGATGACAGCTGATATTTGTATGACGACGCGCTAATGATGATGACAGTGATGACAATGATGATATTGATGGTGAATGTGATAATGACAGTGATGACGGCAGTGATGACAGTGATGATGATGATGGCAGTGATGACAAAGAAAGTGATGATGATTGCAGTGATGACAATGAAAGTGATGATGATGAGGAGGAGGAAGATGAAGATGATGATGAAGATGAAGATGACAATAACGATGATGATGATGCCGATGGCGATGACAATGATAATGATGACGATGAAGATGACAATGATGATGATGATGGCAATGATAGCACTGATGATAACAGCACTGATATTTACACAACTGCTGACAGTGATGATGACAATGGTGATAATGATGACAATGGAGACAATGATGGCAATGATGGTGATAATGAAGGGAGTGATGACAGTGACAAAGAAGAAAAAGATGATGAAGAAGGAATTACTCCATCTCAGCCTACACAAAGTGATAAATGGGCCACCGGTAATTCCTCATCAGCTACTCCAACAAGTGTGACAAGCAAGTCACTTTCTTTAAAGCAACGCCATAAATATGGTCAACTCCAGGCAAAACCCTCTACTGCTAGAAAACTCTGTTTCACATACAAGCTTGGTGGCAATAAACAGGGTTCTAGTATATCTGTACAGTCTACATCAAAGCAGATCAAACGAAACAAGAAATTCCACAAGAATGTTCATGGAAAACAACTGCGCAAGGCAACTGGACAAATACCAACAGCATACTTATGTCAACTGTATAAAGGCATCTGCGACATATCATGCGGGCAATTCAATCACTGGCCACAAGATCCTGATTGGAGTATACAAAATCAAGCAAGCCCACAGAGAGAAAGGCTTATATCATTCATAAGAAACTACCGCAAAATGGAGGGAAAGCAGCTTTTTATCAGAGATCGTCAATTAACAACCTATGGAATACAGAAAAGGTCACAACCAATTCCAGTTGGTCGTCCTGAGAATCAAGATATCACAGTCGTCAGAGGATCTGTTAAAGAAAACCCATTTGCACATGAATCTGAAAATGTTGGTGCATGCAAAATATCCACAACTGTGATAACCAATTCAAAGGTCACAGCACTTCCAGGATGCCCTTCCATCTCTCACCAAGTACAAGATGGTTTCCAAGGAGATGCAACCAATGAAATGCCTCCTGAATCCAATGGTGTTCCTCAAAGCTTGATGAATAATACCAACTACAATGAATGCTGCAAAGAATCCCAATTTGGACAACTAGTCATCTAACCTGCTTTGAAAGCTCAGCCACCTGCAGTTGGTTTCAATTTAAGTGATGATAAAAATATGGCAGTAGGACGCTATCAAAAGATAAGAAAAAAACTTCCACATCAAAGGGTCATGGAATCATGGACCCCCGTGATTACCAGGAAAAGCCTTCCAGTTATTACGAGCAGAGTGACAGACGAAAGAGAAGCGAGCTCTAACCAAGTCTCGATCAGGTGAACACAAACAAGCTATAGAGATAAGCTTCTAGATCCATCCAAGGACACCAAGTGGAATCCAGATCCAGAACGAATACTTAGACCGGGACTTAGACTGCAGAAGGTACAAACAATAGGTGTTAAAGACACTATGAAAATTGCAAAAATTGATTTGTAAATTCTTCTGCATTGTGTATATGTCTGTGGTGTGTTGGTGTGCAGTGTGCATTTGTGTGTATCTGGTGCACATTATCCATTTTGGTTGTCAAAGATGAAGTTTTATACTGTCTCTGTCTTATAACACAATTTGAAGTACAGGACTCTATCTACAGAAGTACCAGTGCAACAGTATTTGATAGAAGCAGCCACCGTTGAGTCATAACCCAAGGAATAGAGAAATATTCAACATTTCTTGAGGATTCCCCATTTTTCCCTGCAGAAGTGATGACATTTATAAGACAAGCGAAACCGAGCTTTGCCGTCCATCCACCAAGAACAGAGTCACCTTTGCCCATGACTTGGGAGTATTCAGCACAATCAATGAAGACAAGCAGTACAGACAGTCATTATATGACATGTGGACATGGTAAGTACCATACGGCCTTGTTCATTTTAGAGAGTAATTATTTTATTAATTATTAAGGGACATGATTAAAAAACAATAAAGAACTAAAGAAAACACTCCGTATGCTCCCATTTTATGAGTGTGACTGAATGTGAGGTGCTTTTAGTTTTGCACAGTTTCCCCCCATTTGTTTAGAATGTTAACAGATTATTTTTGACATGACAATGAAATTGATTCATATTATTAATCTTAAATTTGAGGTTTTTCAATTGACTATGTGGGTCCACATAAGGTGTCACGCTATATTATTATATATATATATAAATATAAAACTATAAATATAAGTTGTACCATTTACTTAATTTCTAATACCCGTAAGGCAGTATTTAAAGTTTACATAGTTGTATTTTGGTTACAATGTAATATTGTTTTGTTATGGTTTTTAATTTCTATAAATTGGATCCAATATTTTCTTAATTGTTGATCTGTAGGTTATGTAGCAGTGAGCCAGTAGCGACGTTGTGCCGAGCGAGTGGCTGAAAATACAAACATCAATTCTGCCAAGAAAAAAAGTAAACTCGTTTTTTTTAAGATGAAAAAGTCAACAATCACAAATTTGGAGTTGGCATTGCTCATTGCATTATGAGAAGGATTTCTGGCATAGAATAAAAAGTTGCAAGGTAATGCAAATTCCTTTTGCTAATTATTCAAAGTTTGCACTGCGCACACGTGTTTCACACTACAAAGAACAATTAAAAGCTGAGTTGAGTGAATATGTAATGGCCCACAGGAAAATGTTAATAAATTGGACAGCGCGTGTTAGATCTTGGAATGACCAAATTGGATATACAATTTTAAGGTATGTTTTTTTAATTTGCTGTGTTGGCAAGTTAGAACTTATTTTGACTATTTCTTGCTATGCTTTATATTATATCCAATAGTTTTTATGTTATCAGCTCATGAGATGTAGCATGGTTTAAAAAAACTTCGATATGACAGTAAGGTGCCTGTTCCGCTTTTTGTGTATCGTGTTATACTTGGTATGAGAGCCTGAACTTGTCAAGAGATGAGAAATAGATTACCCG
>JAMKCH010047647.1:0-77867 GCA_023653785.1 Ophioderma brevispina | reverse complement strand
CGACATGGCCCGTGATACTACGTGCGGTCACAATTGTCCTGGCCGACACCCCAGGAACACGTTGTAAGTCGCCGTTTCCAACCACTCCAAAACAATAACCAAACATACTAGTAGTTTGTTCACGTGTATGACACCTGGTATGACGAGGGTGTGACCTTTAACCTGTATTGCTCATCCGGTTGGGACTCCGACGAAAAATGTGATTTCTGCATTGTTTCCCAAAATCGTCCAAAATTGTTATTTGTTGCTTTTTTTCAAGCCTGAAACTGCAGCATATGGAAGAGAAGGTATGTGAGATTCTTCGGATCATAGAATTTCGGGTAACTTGCTTTTGTTGTTGTAAATAGGAAGGAAATACTGGTTAGTATTGTTCATTCTTCGGCAATGGCTCCGTTCTGAAACCAGAGGGCCGTTCAATTGATAATGTACAGTGTGTTAAGATAATGGCGACCCTCTGGTTCAGTTACGGAATACATGTGATTGGCATACTCGGCCTGCGGCTGTGGCGTTAGATAGATTTCACATCATGATTAGTATAGGATTGTTTGAAAAATGAGGGTGCCCTTCATCAGGGGATTAGGTCTAGAGTCAGCCTTTAATAAGAGTCACTGTTGGCAAGTGTTGGGATAGCTCATTCCGTTAGCGTTGACGGTCTCGTCCGTCTGTTATGAGTGAGATAGTAGCCTACTATATCTATAAAACAGAGGGGCTATCGTAGCGGAAAAAAAAAAGCCAGAGCAGAACCTCGGGCTAGTGTTGGGACTACTAATCAAAATAAGGAGCACTGGCTCGTTCCCGACAGTGACTCTTCTATAAAATTACCTTGCTATTAGGGGCTATGACTTGTCAAGCTAACCTTGCATGTTGTTATATCCATTGTGTAGAAACTGCAAGAAAAACACACAACACAAGCATGTAGGGAGCGACTCTCAAGTTTAATGCCACGTTGCAAACTAGCCCAATCTGCACTTGTATAAGACCAGGGTTAAGGTCAAAAGGAGTAACAGATGGATAAACATAAGAATATGTTAGGGAAGTACAGTTCCTTGGAAAGAAGGTTATATGGCAACAAGTCGTCTAAGATTGTAACACAAAGTGTTCTCCTTACAATTTTACATAGACATGATCACATGCATAATGCAGGGCTATGTGAGGAATTATTGCAGGCTTTCATCCTTTTCACTGAGAGAAGGGGGGAAAATGAGGTGAAAATTGTTGCTCCATCCACACGCAATGGGATTTCATTGACATCGACTTCCTAGTATGACAGTGCAGCAGTGTCACTGAGTCGGTGTGTGGGACCCTGCAAGAGATAGCTGATGACTAGCCCCAAAGCGTGACATTGCACCGCCACCGGGGTCAGGAAATCACTTCATTTTGCGATCAAAAACACAAAATCACATTTTCCCCCATTAGCAAGAGAAACACTTCCATTCACGGACCTGAAATAGTAGGTTTTAAATTTTAAATAAATCGTTCAATGTCACTCACTAAATTTAGCATTTCCTCAGCTCACCAAATTCCCTGGCGCTGGACATAGAATTGGACGATATCGTACTCTTCCTTGTCGAAGCAGCAACGGGTGGGTTCATGCACGAGCTAAATTAGTGTGTTTGGTATGTCAATGAAACAGTCCCGTAGGATTTTGGTGTAACGTGTGTTTCTTGGGTTTTTAATTCAATAGGACAAGCAGAGAGTCAGAAAATGATGGGGTTGCAAATTTTCAGACTGCTGCCACCTGCCTCAATGGGGGGGGGGAAGGGGAAATTGTAATTACTACACAGTTTGGGTAATTTGGGGGCCAATTCCTGACCGGGAGAGCAGAGCATCATTTCTCAGTGGATTTGTCTTCTATGAAGGTTAATGAACAAATTTAGCGGGGGTGCCCCTCGAGAAAGTGTGGGCGGAATCCAGGAGGGGGGAAAAATTCATAATATAGGGGTAAAAAATGAAACATGCGTGTAGGCCTAACCAAAGTGTTCTTCTTGTTACAAGGATCAAAAAAAGGTATAGTTTGTACTACCTACAAGGTATGGTTACCGAGGTATAAGACAAAATTCGTCAAATGTCAAAGGTCATCACCAAAGGTTAAATCTTTAATATTGCACCGATTTCTTTAAAAATGGTCTCAAATTGTTAACCTTTCCACAGGGATTGCAACAAAAGCAGTTGACACTCTCATTTGTATTTGTTTATTGAGATAATGACAAACAAGGTCAACCCCATTGACCCCTATTGATCTCCGAATTTTAAAAATATGTTAGCCAGTGCAAAATGTTTTTGTTGAATTCTCTGAGGAAAGATGAACAATTTGAGCCCATTTTTGAAGAAATCGGAGCAATATTTACGATTTAACCTTTCGTGATGACCTTTGACATTTAACAATTTTTTGTGGTATATCTCCATAACTATTATAAGTCGTAAGTAGTACAAACTATACCTTTTTTTTAATCCTTGTAACAAGACGAACACATTGGTTACCTTTTTACAGCAGTCCAAGCATTTTTCATTTTTTGACCCCTGTATTATGAATTTTCCCCCCTCCTGGATTCCGCCCCCACTTTCACGAGGGGCACCCCGTTAAATTTGTTCATTAACCTTCAGAGAAGACAAATCCACTGAGAAATGATGCTCTGCTCTCCACGGTCACGGAATTGTTCCAAATTACCCAACTAACAGGGAAAAATTTGAGTCAAATTGTGTTTTAATGTACATTAACATGTTCGTCTCCTTATTAGGATTAAAAAAGTATATATTTGCCTAGGTTCCGACCTTTAGTTAAAGCGCTATAGCCCCATAATGGTTCAAGGTCATCCGGGGGTAAAATTTACCCAATGCTCAGATTTTGTTGAAACTGGTGATAAATTGTTTGTGTTGTCTCACAGGCCCTCCAAAAATGTATTATTTTAGTGTATGACATTTTGTTGACTAATTACATAGCAAAATGTTGCAAGGGTCTACATGCTCTATGCCCGGGGGGGGGGGTTTTTTTTTTTTTTTTTTTTTTTTTTTTTTTTTTTTTTTTTTTTTTTTTTTTTTTTTTTTTTTTTTTTTTTTTTGACCCATTTCTATAGTTGGCTTTGAAATTTCGCACCATTTTCATAGTAATCTTAGCAAAATCGGCCCATTTTCATAGTAACTTTTCCGAAAATCGGAAAAATCAACCATTTTCATTGTGATTTTACAGAAAATCAGAAAAATTGACCCATTTTCATAGTAAATTGCGACCAATAATTGAAAAATGGACCCATTTATATAGGAGCAATGACCTCAAAAAATGACCCATTAATATAGTAGCATGGTGGGAAAAACGACCCATTGTTATAGTAAGGGGTGAAAAATTTGACCCATATCGGCGGCACATGTACCTACCCTTTTCCACTGAGTACCCCCCCCCCCCCCCCTTTTTTTTTTTTTTTTTTTTTTTTTTTTTTTTTTTTTTTTTTTTTTTTTTTTTTTTTTTTTTTTTTTTTTTTTTTTTTTTTTTTTTGAACCCCCCCCCCCCCCCGGGCTCTATGGGGGTCACCATAACTTTCCCTGGATGTCGCAATGGTGATATCACCAAATCAGTTAAAATGCATTTTCTGTCTCAGTATGACACAAGGAATCATTTGACACCACTTTCAGCAACATCGGAGCATTAACCCCAGGATGACCTTGAACCATTACGGTGTTATACCGCTTTAACTAAAGGTTGGAACCTAGGCAAATATATACTCTAATCCTTATGAGGAGAAGAACGCGTTAGAGTACATTAAAACGCAATTTGACTCGATTTTAATTTTTTCCCTGTACTAACATTTCCTCCTTGAAGAAGGGGGCATCAGTCCGAAAATTTGCACCCCATCATTTTCTGACAGTTTAGGTCCTATTGAAACCCAAACAGCAATACAATCAATTTTAGCATGAAAATCCTACGGGAATACACACCAACCCACACTATAATACTACAGACCAGTTAACAGCAATGTTTGTAAACATGTTAGGGCCTGGTATCTTGAAATAGGTCGGCCTGACTGTTACACACTGGGCAATTGTAAGTATTGTATCTGTTAGAGTTTTAATGGGCCATAACTATTCGCCGGCATGGATTCGCAGGCAACAAATTGAGTGAATACTCGATTCATCTGGAGCTTTTCAAAGACGACATCAAGAAGAGTGGATGTCATCAGATAACGGATGTTGTTTATTTGATGTCCACCCCTCCTTCTGCTGTATCTAACTGTTTGAAGTTCTTTCGTAACAAACTCCAGGTACAGGTTGAATAGGACTGGCGATAAAGGCATGGCATTGCCTAACCCCTATAACACCCACCTTGTACCATGCGAGATCTTGCCGCACTGTTACAAAATGCTCAGTCTATTATTACAGACGTTCCCTTCCAATTACAGTAAACCCCCATTATTCAATAATCTTCACGTTTATTACCTATAACCTACATACTTACAATTTGGAAGTTCAGAAAAATGTAACTAAAAGTGGCAATAATAATACTACTACACATTTTGAAAAAAGGTAGTATTTATACGCTGACCGTTATTATATTTTCCATGCATAAAAAAAAAAAGAAGGTATTATTTTTTCTTTTGTAACTTGTTTTTAATGTAAGAATACGAACTATGAAATGGTTTTCTCATTTTGACATGATTACATGCATCCGTGTTTCCATCATGTCTACAATAAAGATGTTTGTGCTGCGGTGATGTAGTACGGGCATTATGTCTCATGTGTTTGTGCTAATTATCCATCTATGATTGT
This sequence comes from Ophioderma brevispina, assembly GCA_023653785.1. Classification (NCBI taxonomy): domain Eukaryota; kingdom Metazoa; phylum Echinodermata; class Ophiuroidea; order Amphilepidida; family Ophiodermatidae; genus Ophioderma; species Ophioderma brevispina. Next base: position 73,109 of record JAMKCH010047647.1, on the reverse strand, counting down.
AATTTTGATGTTTTGCTGACCTTGTTTAATTGTTTTGTTGCTTTTCCTGTTGATTTGTGAGTCGTGTGTGATTTTGTTTCCGTGTGGATGTGTTTGTGTGTTGTCTTCTGTGGTCTTTCTGTGATTCTTACAGCCTTTTATTTTGATGATATAACAAATCAGGCAGTAGCACCATGGCTGTCGAAAGATAAAAAAAAAAACTATGAACTTGGTTTTCTTGATAATGCAGTTTTAGAATACAAATTCAAATTTTAATTTGAAAAAACTAGTACCACACATATATATTTAATTTTTAGCATCTCTTTTCAGTAATGTCATGTAGTGTGTGGATAAGGTTTAGGACTTGTAATCTTAATGCCCTGGTTCGAATCTATCTAAGGGTGATGTATTAAGTTTTTCATCTGATGTTTTGAAGTAATTGGTGACATTACATTAGAATGTGTACATTACCATATACGTTGTATGAACTGTTTAAATCTTTATTTTCTTCCTGTTTTCCCGTTGTTTATTGCCTTTTTTTTTTCTCAAAATTGTTTGCCTAGATATCACTTTTTTTTTTACAACCACGTAGTAACGTAAATACAACGTTTGTATTGATGCCATAGCTTTATATTGTAAATTGTAATAACGTTTTAATTCTTAATATTGTTTGAACAAGTCAAACACCACACTTGAAGCTGAAATTTTACGTCGTTATTTTACGTTCCCTGCACTGGTTTCGTATTTTTACGGCTCCATCCAGTTATTTTACGTTCTGCATGCCAGCTGCCAGTCAAATGCCTGTTTTTTACAGGTTGTTAATTTTTAACAGTGGTTTAACTAATCATGCACACTTAGTCTGTTTGTACACGATTTCAATGAGGTCAACTAATTTGGCTATCCACTCCTATTGATCTCAGGCACTTCCACAGAGCATCCCTCCAGATGGTATCAAGGCTGCTTTGAAGTGCTGACAAATTCCAGTGGATTAGTTCATGCCCCTCTCCCTTTCCTTTTCTCAGTTAAGTTTCTAATGAAGCACAGCATCAAATGTACCCTGGAATTCTGGATCTTCCCTGAACCACACTGGGCCTCAGTTAATGGTCCTCTATATGGATATCTTGTATTATATTTAGACCATTCTCAGAAGATTTTACCCGGGATGGACAGGAGCATGATAGCTCTATAGTTTGCTGGATCCAGTTTATCCCCTTTCTTATCACTGGGATGATGAGACCATCACTCGTCTCTGGGATTTTCTTGGTCCCATGCTGTGTTTATGATCATCATCAGTAGCGGATCATTTTTGGGGTTTTATTTATTTATCGACATAATTCATAGAGGTTAGCCAAGAATCACTGAACGAAGCACTGCCTTCCACAAGGGCCCTCTCAGCAATGTAAAATACAAGTGGCAAGATACAATATTAAAAATTCAAATATATGCAGTAAATTCATAAAATACAATTACACTTAAAAGATAACATTACCTGTTAAAAAACGTTACATAGTACAATTACTGTAATGCTACATCTAAATAAACTTAATTATAAACATACAATACATATCCAGGGTGTAACAATCTATAAACAAGTATCCCGCAATAATAATTAAAGCATCGATACATATAAATACCCACTTGTATAGTGCACAGCAAAACATGCCAATTTAAAAATTAATTCCAAAATCCTCTGACAATCGAGAAATTGAAAACACGAGATTATAGTATAAGGATACATTATCTATTGTGGGCAAAAAGGTAAACACTTAATAACCTATAAATTAAATATGAAATTTTTAAATAAATTTTACATCTGTCCCACAAAGACTTCAATATGAGTTATTTAAGGCGGGATTTGAAAACAGGTAAGCTGGGCGAGTTTTTTGTATGGTTTGAAGGTTATTCACAGTCTTGCACCCGAGTTCCTGAAAGTGCGGCCACCCCAATCAGTACGGCTACGTTCAATTCTGATGATTAGTTGAACTTTGTGAGCGGTAACCAGACTGTGGGTATAAATTCTATGGACTACCTACTGTCAGACAGGTATTCAGGTGCAAGACCGTGGAGACAACCTATATAAAAGGTCAAAGTACAGTAAGTTGCTCTTTGCCGCACATTCATCCACTTGAGTTCATCATATATCACTGACATGTTTATCACGGACTCTACAGCCAGGTGAGTCTTGCGCCATGGTTTTGCAATATCTGGAATCTTATTTGACATATTTATTGAGACTGTCAGTTCCATATAGGAGAGCAGTAATCTATATGAGGAAGAACAGAGCATTATACAACATATCCGAAGTTGATTTGTCAAATAAACGGCCTAATACGAAGAAGAATCCGTTGTTTTTGAGAGATCTTAGATGCAGTCTTATCAATATGATATCCTTTTGAGGTACGGGTCCAACCATAGACCAAGGTATTTAAACACAGGGGCCTGTTCCAAACTTACAATATGAAGCCTGATGTCAGCATATTTATGAATTTTTCTATGAGAACCAAAACATAAGTCTTTGTTTCGGCATTGACGTGCGTTGTTTGTGTGCCTCCACTTAACAACATTTAAAAGTTTCTCTATTAAGAACAGTGTTAACTTCGGCAACATTTCCGGAGTTGTGCATGATAGCTGTATCATCCGCATACAGCACCATTTGCACGCGGATATATACTTGGCAATCATTGATGAAAATACAAAGAGTAATGGCCCAAGTATAGACCCTGGGTAACACCAACAGCAATATTTCATTGTGTCTGAAAATACACTGATTTATTACTGTACTTGCTGTCTACCGTTATATAATTAGAAACCCATGCCAACTCCTGACCTGTAACACCTAATTGTGATAATTTGGATAATAAAATTTGATGGTCAACTTTAATATCAAAGGCCTTTTTTAAAAGTCGAGAAACACGGCAACCAGTCACATCACCTTTATCCATGTTACTAAGGATGTAATCAGTAACATCAATACTGCTGTTAAGGTGGAAGTCCTAGGCCTACAGCCTGACTGGGTGTTTTGGTAAGGAGGTTCTTGTGACATACGTGGTTATGTCCAAAATGGTAAACCTTAAATAACCTATAATTAAATTGAGAAATGTAAAAAAGCTAATCGGTAGTACCCCAATATGATCTCTTAGCTCTATCAGCTCTATCAGCTGTCAGCGGAAATCTTATCCAGGCCGCAGACTTTGTTTGTTCTTCAGCTTTTTGATGGCTGTTTCTATCTCCTCTGTTGTTAAAGGGTTGACTGTTGGGCCTTCTTGCTTGGGTATTGAGTTCAGACGATATGTCTCTAGGAACTCTGTGTTTAAAGGTTGTCTAAATGAACTGGCCAACATTTCATGAACTTCAGCTGGGGCAGTTTTAAGAATGCCGTATTTGTCCTTAGCTGCAGTTGGCCTCTTTCCCCCCGGTCCTCAGCCAGATCTCTCACTCATTTGAAGAGCTGGTGACATGTTCAATTGCATGGCATCTTCCTTGCCATAACATTATCTTCAGCGTTTTTCCTCTTCCACTGCTTGACCTTCCATTTCACATTCTTGTTCAGCTTAGCGTAGTTGGCTTTGTTAGCTGAAGAGAAATCCTGGCCTTTCTTCTCTGATCACAAGCCTTCCTGACTTCTTCTGGCAGGCCCTTAACATGACGAGGTTTTTTTAGTCCCACTGTATCTTCTTATGTGATACGGTTGGTATTATCTTTAAAGGCTGACCATAGATCTTCAACATCGTATCCTCCATTTAAGAAGTGGTTCGAAAGCTCCGCCTATCTTAGCTTCAAATTCTTTTGCAATCTGAGGGTCACTCACCGGTGGATGTCATACTTCTTTGGTGTTCCGATCGCTTCATTTTTTGCTGGTTGAAGTGAAAGTTTGGCAAGAACAAGGATTGACCTTTTTTATCAGCTCTGGATTCTTGAATCGTAACTGCCAAATATTTACTCCATTAAAAAATGGTGGTTTTTAAGACAGATTTTCACCTATATGGGGCATCCACTTCGTACGTCTGGCGAGGCGTAACCTGCAGGTTGGAACTGTTTTTTTTAACCTGAAGTTCTAGCCTATTTGTGTGGTTTTCACTGATGACTATATCTATGTGTTGTCTTTTTGTGTGTCTTTGTGTGTGTGTCATTGGTGTGTGCGTATTGTTTCATTTTTTGTGTTTGATTGTTTTGTTCTTGTGTGTCTCTCATGTCATGACTGTTCTACTTCTGCTCCAATTTTGTTATTGAATTGTAACGTACAAGCTTGTACATCATGTTAAGCAAATCACACTATACATTATAATATTTACAAGATTTTAGTTACCCTTGATCTTTTTACTGCTAATTTGTTATACATGTATGGTGCAGTTTCTTCATATCCTTCATCTGTATTTCTTCCCATGATCTACCCGGGCCTCAGAATATTCTCATGTGTCTTCAAGTGAACGGTGTTGTGAATGGCCTTAATAATTTGACCACATTAAAGAAGTGCTATGCTCCCTTAATTTTTTATGGCTCTTAAGTTCTCTTCTTCAAGATAATTTCAAGCGTAAGACTGTTTTAAAGGTCCATGGACATGCTTTAAACATACTTATAATACCACCAAAATATGGTTTCATTCAAAGTATATATTGGTATCAATGTAAGATCTGCATAGAGCAGTAATTGAGAAACTGTATATTTGATAAAAATTGGGCATAATATCATGTGTTTTGGACAAGCTTTCAAAGGAAATTCCAAAACGAAAGTGATTATCGCGCTGGCAGCGATGACCCGGAAGTGACGCCCGAGTAACAAATACTCGATACGCGTAACGCGTCATGTTCGTCATCGTGGAACGGACGTGCGCGTGGCCCAGTCAGGGATCCTGAAGTGTGAAATTACACTTAACTTAAGGAGTTCCCTTAAATTAAGAAAAACACCTAAGTGAAATCCTCAACTATTGCTCATTTTTTGCTGTGGTACAGTGCAATATTTTGACCATTTTATGTATTGTCATGCTGCTTACTTGAAATGATTTTTAGAGCAAATAATACTTCTTCATAAAATTTGATCCTTATTCTAGCACAATGTCAGTTTTTACCTGTGTTTGGAAGCAAATCAACTATAAAATTAGTTTTAGAAAACTTGTGTCATCTAAGGGCAACTTTAAGGGACCTATGAGGTCCCTTAAAAGTTGCCCTTAAATACTGGAGTGTTAAGTGATTCACTTACAAAGTTAAGTGAAATCCTCAAAATTTCCCATATTTAAGGGAATCTCTTAGCAAAGTTGCACTTAAGTGTGCTTTGTGAATACGGCCCCTGGCCCAGTTTTCTTGCATACGTACACAGTTGACTTCTCGCGGTATATGCGTCGTACGTGTTGTATCATATGGCATAATTTTTCTTGATTTGGTGCCTTAAAATTACGATAATAATGCGCTGTAATGTCGACGGGTGCACCAGCGGCGACCGTACCGACAAGGAGAATCTGAACAGAATAGCTTTATTCAAGTTCGCAGACAAAGAAACCGACAAGGAGAGATATCTGGAGTGTGCGGTGCGGTTAGCCCACGTGTGAGCTTTGTTTACAACTTGTTACTCTGACGTCATTAAACGGGGTCAAATCACAGATTTCTATTTATAACACTAGATACCAAACGCCAGCTCAAAAGCCGTAACCATCTTTTCTCGCAGTGCGTACTTATTTCCATAGCGTGGTGTACCAATTTATTCATATATTCCCGCATTTGCATAGAACGATGTACCGTTTCCAGGCCAACAGGTTACGGCGCATGCGCGTGCGAGTGCGCGTTTCGAATGGATGACCGTATTGAATATTCATAATTTTCAAAACACGGTTACGGTGGCCGCCTATTCTTCAGCACGGGCGTACGGCATCTCGTATTCTATATCTATGGGTTAAATGCAACTCCAGCATCTTGATACGCGTTCGCGAAAACAGGAGAAAGCCGTGTCAGTTTGGGTATATTATCCTTGAAATTTAACACTTTCCCGATGTTCACTTTTAAAAATCTGTGTTGCGATATGATCAGGATACTGTTGAGGTACGAAAATGTAAGAAATTCAGAAATGTCTACTCAGCCGTGTCCATGGACCTTTAAGTTATTTTCATAAGAAAAAGGACGACATTGTTTTTTGCAAGAAACGCATTCACCAACTAATGATGAGAATTTGTGGGCTTCTCAGTGGGGTGGGCATGCATGGTTTTGTAGCCATGCATCATAGAGGTATAGCTATTTTGATTAAATCAAACCATCAAATTTCTATTAATTCTATTGAGAAGGATCCTGCAGAGAGGTATATTATTTTAGATGCTGTGATTGATGGTCTTCCTCTAACTTTAGTTAAAGCAATATTGGCACATTTTTTGAAGAGCGCCCCCAATTTCAAAATTTGATATTTTTGCACAGTTACGTTGGTAATTGTCTAGGAAACTATACCTGCGAACGAGAATGCTAAAAAATGCGTATTTATCACAAAATAAGCGATTCTGTAATTAGAATTGGGATCCCAGATTGGACTTAACGGCAGAGCTGGAAATGCTACGTTTATGTCCGTCCATGATGAAATAGTGCCACCTCGAGAAAATAACCTCTAACTTGACTTGCCCGAACTATTAAAACAACTAATGGATGAGCGTAGACACGTACATGGCGCTATTTCCCGGCTATTTCACATTGGAAGGCCGTTTGCAGCAGCCGTTGAATTATTATCGGGGATCCCCGATAATAATTATTCTAGTACAAAATTCCTTCGTTTGTGACACATAGACATCTTCGAGCTTAACCATTCACAGGTATAGTTTACTAGCCAGTTACCAATGCAACCGTGTAAAAATCTCCAAATTTTTGAAAAATTGGGGGCGCCCTTCAAAAAAATGTGCTAATATTGCTTTAATATTATGCCCCTAATAAAGATGATCCTGATTTCTTTTTTTGATGTTTTTGACATTTTGATTCTTCACATTTATTTATTGCTGGTGATTTAAATGTTGCCCTGGGTCCTCAAGACTATCAAGGTTCAAGTCCTTTGCACACAAATATAAACTCATGCAAAGCATTGTTAGCTCTGATTGATGAATTTAATCTTATCGACTTGTGGCGGACAGAGAATCCAACGTTACGGGTTTTCACTAGACAACAGAAAAATCCGCCTGCCCTTTCTCGTCTTGATTACATCCTAATTTCCAGTGACCTTGCTGATAATGTCCATGACTCTGATATTACTAATGGTGTTAAATCTGACCACTCCATTATTAGATGTAAAATCCACACTAAATTGCCATTTTCTTCGAAATGATGCAGATTTTGTTAATTTTATCAAGGGCAAGATCGATTAATTTAAAGAGATTTATAGCAACTCATCATGTAATCCTCAGGTGGTATGGGACGCCTTTTAAGTGTACAATTTCAGGGCACTGCATTCAATATTGTAGTCGCAAAAAAGGAGAGTATGAAGACCAAGGAGGAGCTTCAAACAAATATTTCCAAAATTAAGAAAGATATTTCTGATTTAGGCACCTTGGATAAGGATAAACTCTCTGCTTTGCTAAATGATTTTAATATTTTGGAAGACAAATTTAATTCAATTCTTGATCAGGAAACTGCTGGTTTGGTTGTAAGGTCTCGGATGAAATGGGCTGAATTTGGTGAGCGTGTTTTTATAGTTCAAAATTTTTTTGTAACCTTGAAAAACGTGCTTTTGAGAAGAAAAATATTTGTTTACTCAAAAGGGATGATGGTTATTTGGTGTCTAAGGAGGAATACGTATGGTTGATATTCGTGCTTTTTCTCAGGCACAGAAATTGGTCTGGGCCAAGCATTTGCTTGACCCTGATTATGTTTCTGCTTGGAAGGCTATTGAGGTTAATGTCCTTTCAAAGTTTCACCAGGATATCAAAATTCTTTGGAAAACTTGTGCCCCAACTTGTGTTCTCAATTGTTTGAAAAACTCCCAGCTTGCTGAGACCATACAAATTTGGTATTTATATAGAGACAAAATTAAGGAGAATTTGGGATATGGGAATTATTTTCTTCAGGATCCTTAGGATATTAGGCTTAAAACTAAGCAATTCTTTTATTATGCTGATTGGAAGGATCTTGGCATATCTTATCTCTCTGATTTGGATAGAGGTTATAACTTTGTCAAAAACTTTTGAGGATTTAGTGATTGAGTATGATATCTCTATTAAAGGTCCCAGGAAATGCAAATAAAATTAATGTGGTCTGTGTCAAGTCTACAAGGAGGGGCAAGAAGCATTCAATATTTAGGTTGGTGAAGACATCATTAGTGAAACTATTGATTTTCAGAGAGTAATAGAAAATTCCAGGTTACTGGTGTGAATCTATTCATGACACTGACTGAAAATCAATAGTTTCACCAATGATGTCACTGGTAGTGTATTCTTTTTTCTGGACGGCGTTATTGGAACTGGAAATGTCATGGAAAGATTTATTGGATTAGCGTTTGGTTACTTTCTTCTTTTTATCACTCATTTCTGGGACCTTTAAAGATAGGCGCAAGTATAATTCTCTCATGAAAGGTATTCAAGTTGATTGGTTTTATAATCCTAACCAAGTTGTTGAGAATATTTTTGAAAAGTTTGTTAATACTTTGTTGCAAGAGCCTAAAGTATCTAGGGATTCTTATAGTATATTAAAGGTTCTCGATAGCCCAGTGGGCACTGAAATGTATTGGTACGAAAAATTGGACGTGGAGGGTGATATTGATTGGTTGTGTTCATTGAAAGGTCAAGTTTCATTGAGATCCATCACACTTGCAGCGTTGTACATTTCAAGACTATAGGCCCCTATATCTCTTTACATCGTCCTCTGCATCCTCTGGTACATCTACAGCTGATGATTGCATGATACGCTACTCCATTTTAAAGAGTCATCCATTACATCTTGCACTGTGCATTGGACATTTCGAAAGTCTGCTAGATTTGGCAAATCTGGGACTTTGATTGTTTGACTCCATACATGACCTGCCACGCATCCTTCTCAAACATGTCAAAATAGATGCTGGGCTAGTGCATCTTGTGTTAGTGGAATGTTTCCAGTCTCATGGCCTTTTTGAGCGAATGACCTCTGCCTTTTACTCTTAATGCCTACATTAACGGATGTTAATATGAACTACAGCAAGCTGAAAATGCAGTCTGTGAAAGACTGAAATCGAATGCTTGACCACCAGACTGTCGATCTTATTTGTCTTAAAATCATAATATACTAATTTTTCCTCACTTAAATGTTTTATTATGAATTCTGTGCAATAATACAATTCGAGACTACAGTGGAGGATGGCTCATTTCCAGCAGTCCCTCGAACAGTAGGCTGACAGGATTGTGAGATGGACTGGACAGTAGTGCCATTTGAATACTTCTTCCACTGTGGTCTCCAATGTTGGTACTCTTTTTATGTGCAATATCATTGTAATTTTAAAGTCTTTTAATATACAATTTCTGTTTGGTCTTTTGACCATAGAGGCTATTTTAATTAAACCATAATACACTTTTACTTTATAATGCTCGTGTTTTATGGACGGTAGGGTTATTGTAACAGTTTGAATTCTTGTAGAGGTAATGTCACATTTGTACGTGAATTTGGTCGCCGATCCATATATTGTACCTGTCCTCGCAGATTTTCTCCGAGAACTTCGGTTTCCTTGTACATCTAAAATCGGATTTATTTACCGCTCTGTTTATTAAGATTAGGCACAAATACTATACGTAGGCTAACGGTTCAAACTCACCACTGTATGGCGCCAATGAAAAAGATCTCATCTCCAAAGGTTCCAGCGCTTGTAAAATAAAGATGCGCGTTTGGTGTTCGCATGCGGTTGTGACCAAAGTTCGTCATAACTTTTGATTACTACTCTTCATTGGTTGCCTATCAGATACAAAATCTATTCACGGACAACGGACCTTACTGTATGCGTTGGATAGTAATTTTGATGGTACAAGACGAAGGCTACGGTCTTCTTCGGATGTTACACGGCTTGTTATTCCTCGTACCAAGCGTAGATTTAGTGACAGATCATTCAAAGTAATTGGTCCTATGCTGTGGAACAAGCTTCCCGTTAACATTTTCCACCAGTGTCTTTACAAAATGCAAATGGTGCGCCCGCAAGCCGAGTGCCCATCTCTCTGTCTCTCTCATATACTGTTGCTGTGGGGGTTCGCCACTCCTCCCGCACATCGAGTCTGTTTTGCATTCCCAGCATATGCTGATACCCATTTATACTCCTGGATGGAGAGAGGCAAGCGAGGTAAAGTGCCTTGCCCAAGTGCGCAACACATTGGCGACAGCGCGGCTCGAACCCACAACCCTATCGTCGCTGGGCGGGAAAAACCTCATATGTGCATTTGACCTTTAAAAGCAAAACCTCACATGTAGTAAAAACGGTCACATGACAAAACCTCATATGTAACATTTTCGAGAGACACCAAAAGCAAAATAATTTGCTGTAATGCCATGCACAAGAAAGGTTTTCCTTTCTAAATATATTTAGGTAATAATTATTACTCCAGATTCTGAAATAAAGTGCCATATGATTTACTATCATATTTGGCATGAAATTCAAGCTAGAACCGGACGTGACCAAAATGCACATATGAGGTTTTAGCACTGGGGCCCACTTTTTACATATGAGGTTTCGCATTTGACCTCTGGAGTTACATATGAGGTTTTTCCGCCCAGCGACGCTATGCTTATGAGGCGAGCGCTGATCCACTGCACCACGTGTGCCCACTTTAAACGCCCCTGAAAACATACTTTTAGTTTTAAAATTTTGTTAACTTTGGATTTGTTAGTTTTCCTTATAATGCCGTATGTCATATTGTATATTAATACCCCGTGAGCTGTCCCCCGTTACCGTGCATCCCCCCGAGGATCCTCCGACTCGACCATGGTTGTATTCTATATGGTCTAGTAAACCAGAAAAATTATGTACCTTTTTAAAAAAAAAATGGGATGCATAGCCCCGAAGACGTAATTTTGATGACGTCATCAAATTTTTGAGAAAAATATGTAAATTTTCAATGACTTTTTTCTTGCATATTCGGACAGCCCAATAACGTATTTGTTATTTGTCTTCCACTTCCAAATATTACTTCGTTTCATTTTAATATCAATTTTAAATATATTTTCTCCATTGACCTCTGTACAAAACAAATTTTAAAGGCAATTTTCTCAATTTCTGATTTTTTTGTTTTTCGAGCATGAAAAAATGTAGCTATTTTCTCTGACAAACATACTCTGCAAACATTTAACCCATCTTTTAAAATTATTTTATAAGTATTAGGATGTGCTGAGCAAGAACAGGAATATTTAATTTTCAAATATGTTTATCAATAGAACCTAATGAACGAAAAATGATGACGTCATCAAGATTTACCTTTTGGGTAAAAAATATCGAAATATTGTTTTCACCTTAATTTGATACCTGTCATTGCCATCTTTCATTTTAACATATATTTGAACCTTTACCCTACTCCATAGTTGTGTAATAAACGAAAAATACATCGGACCTCGGACCGCTTGTGTCGCCTGCCGTCGCGGTTAGTGAATGATAGGCCCAACATGACCTTTGACCTTGATATGTGACCTTTGACCTCATCAACAAATGAGGGATCCCATGTTGCACCTATGATTCAAGTTTGGTTCCAATTGAACTTCAACTTTTCAAATGAGGTCAATTTTACATTTTCAGCCTATTTTACAACTTGACCTCACATGACCTTTGACCTTGGTATGCGACCTTTGACCTTATCAACAAATGAGGTATCCTTTGTTGCACCCTATGCATGCAGTTTGGTTCCAATTGAACTTCAACTTGTTCAATTGGAGGTCATTACTTTTACAGCCATTTTACAAACACACTTGACCATCACTGACTTTGACCTGGCAGTGACCGATAATTTGACCTATCAAAGTGGGGTGCTGCCATTGTTGCACCTGTGACCCAAGTTGGTTTAAATACACATCCAAGTATGAAGGATATTACAGGCAATGTTAACCCTTTTTTCACAACAGACATCAACAACCATCAGATATCAACAACAGACAAACAACATGGACAAAGTGATCCCTATGTGTCAAAAATTCCTGCCTTCGCAGGCGCACAAATGAACTATTTTTTTTACATTGAAGTCTACGTAAAAAGACCAAAACATCAAATGTCATTTTCTAAAAAAGTGTCTTTCAATGACTCGAGTTTCAGGCTCATTTTAACCAAATATAATGCAACAACATTTACGTATAAACATTCACCCTCTTCATTACAATCTTTGTACTTTTTTCTACATTATAAATAATAAAGTAAAATACAAAGGGGGGTGTTACCACCCTCTCCGGAATTTGTTATAAAGCATACGATATACAGTGATAGCTTGTCCTCTCTTGGCATTGATACCAAAGTAAGTACCAACATACCTAGTATAGCTTCACAATGACGTCATGCAAAGTCGCGAGTTGGCAAAATTGTATTTTTCCACAGAAAAATCCCATTTTGCGCTAATAATTTTAAAGATATCAGATTTCAAGCGGTTTTCCAGTTCTAATTGATAAATTGTACATAAACATAGAGTTTAGAGCCATACTGTGAAAGAATAGTTTCAATCTGTATCATGAATTACTCTTGGGTAGCAACCACCAAACCCACACCCTTCGACATTGACGGCATACCTTCACCCGCCGGGCAAGGTGCTACTTTCACATTGTTTGTCGACAAAATGACCGAAGGATGAAAAAACAATTACCATGGAAGACTTTTTTTATGAAACTTTTAAAAACTTAAACGCACCGGAGAAGGTTACTGGGGTGACCCCCTCTTTTGGTAAGACGAGGTTAATCACCGTCAAGGGTATGTCTGTAATTTGTCTAACCATCGGGAGTAATTATGCCAACAAATAATACCCAATGGTAGCACATTTATTATCAATGTAGAGGTATGGGTTCTCTTCCTTTTATTGTTTCAATGAGACTACCAACCGATGCAACCGTATACCCCAGACTCCCAAATTTGCCCTTATCCAATTAACACATATACGCCGATTTAAATTTTAGCCTAAAGTATTACAAACGTGTTTGTTTGTTTTGGTTTTGGGGGGGGGGGGGGCCGTTTTTTGCTTTATATGAAGGGAAATAGCTAGTCCTGAATATTAATTTTCATGTTACACCTAAACCATTCCTAGTTTGTCACCAACCCCCCACTTTACCATGAACCTTGATGCACATCACACTTCTCCATGCACATTGATGTAATGGTCCCGTTTTATTTACGTAGCGAATAAGTGCCCTAATTTATGCGAGGCCGTTGGTTGTTCATTTATATTTAGCGCGTGTCTTGTGTTTGTTTTTAGCATGCATGACAACATGGGACTCCCCACCTTGGATAGACTTTTCTCTTAAGTGAAGAGTAAATCTTAATCTTTTGGATTGAAAGTTCACGGTGAATTAGCGGTCACTCTTGCAGAGGGTTTCCCAACTCACATCGATAAAGAATTAACATCACACTTTTGGATTAATTTCACTCTTTCAGAAGTGATCCCTCAATTCAATAACAAAATACTTTCGCCATCTACAACATTTGATCTATTACTAAATAGGTTTAGCAGATCCTTTAACATTGCCGTCCTGCATTGGAACCAATATTGTTTAGCATGTTTAATGCTCTTTAAATAAACCATCGTATAGTCTATAGCATGGTGGAATTGAGTTGAAATGTTTCCAAGACGGTGATTCAAATTGCTTTGTGGCATTAGTATAAAAAAAAACAAAAAAAAAAAAACAAAAAAAAAAAAAAAAAAAACAAAAAAAAAAAAAAAAAAAAAAAAAAAAAAAATATGACTTATACTTGGAGGGAAAAGACAGAAAAAAACACAACACCTCAAAACTATGGGGTCAATTTGCCAAGGTTTCTTGAATTACAGCGTCCTATGGCAGACTAACCCAAAGACCATCTGTAGCAAATCCAGGTTATTCTGTGTGTTAACCTTCCCAATTGTGTTTTTACTTAAAGTACGATTCCCACACCACAAGGTATGTACAATAAAATGAATGGCTTCTTGAGCTCCTGTACAATTGCTACCTTATTTCCTACAGGTTCCCGAAGATCTGGAGGAAAGCACATGTTATGTGCACTCCTAAGCATGGGAAAGATTCCAATACCCAAACCAAAGACTAACAAAGAAAAAAAACCACACCCAACTAAAATATCACTCCTTAGCCATCCCTACAAGCCTTTGAGCGCCTCCTGCTCAATCGTATCGCACCTGTGATAGACGAAAAACTCATACTCATGAACAAGCATGTTTCTCGGCCAGGCAAATCCACCACAACTAAAGTCCCCAGTACTACCTCACTCAACACCATTGAGGATGTTTTTCGCTACAAGGGTATGGTAACCGGACTAGTGTTTGTCGACCTATCAGCAGCATCCGACACGGTTAAGCACAGATGCCTAAACTCCATAAGATCCTGGAAACTACCAAGACCAAGAAAATCCGCTTGACTGAGCTTATCCTTGGATTAGCTGTCTAACCATGATGTTTTTCTTTGTTCAGCTAGGAGCGAAGAATAGCCGATTGCGTGCTCAAGACTGGTCTACCACAAGGGAGTGTGCTTGCACCTCTCCTGATTCAACATATATGACCAACGACCAACCTAGGAGTGCAGAACCCGTCGTTTTATTTATGCCAGACACGATCTTGGAATAGCGCACAAGATGCCGACTTCACAGTTGTTGACGATAGACTCTCCAAGGCTTGGATGAACTCACTCCGTATTATGAGGAAACCCCTACGTGCAATCCATCTAAGACACAGGTGTGTATTTTCCATCTACCCAACCGTGAAGCCCAAACGTCACTTAGTTACCTTGTCTGGAACTCCCCTGGAGCACTGTGTTAACCCTGTCTGACCGCACTCTCCTCTTATAAGACCCACATTGAATAAACTAAGAGTAAAGTATGTTCAACGCAATACATCTTGAACAAACTCACTGGCACCCGATGGGTGCATACGCACCACTTACCCTAAGGATCAGCGTCACTTGCCCTGTGCTACTCATTGCAGAGTATGCTTGCCCACTATGGGAAAGATCAACCCATGCCAAGAGTCTTGATCCGCGTAAATCCTAACTGCCGGCTTATCACCGATGCCTCCGTCCACACCAACGGAAACTTGTAACATCCTAGCAGGAATTGCTCCACCAGACATCCGCGTAGCGTAGCGAGCATGCAAGAGTCTTATCTGCCAAGTATCCAATGTGAAGCACCCTATGTCTGGACAGATACTGCTGCCACCGCCTTAAATCTAGAGAGAGTTTCGCTTAAAACGCAAGTTTCCAACCTCTTGAAACCGTCTCTAAGGAGGTAAAGGTCGCCTTGTGGAAAAAAAAAAGAAAAAAAAGACTTGCCATCAAAACCCGTAACAAATCTATCGTTAATGAACCTGGTGAGGATCTCCACACCTAAGGAGCTGACTCCTCATGGGCTGAATGGCGATGCACTAAAACAATAGATTGAGAACCAGAACTGGCCGATCTAAGGTTTCCTTGCAGAGTGGTGCTATCTGGAAGCAGATCAGATATTACCTGTTTGTTGTGGACAGCACCACAGACAATGGAACACCTCTTGGTCTGCCCACTGCTGAGCAACAATGCACAAACAAGGACCTTGGCGGAATTCAGTGAAGGGCAGCCAGACGTTGTACCCATCCTGCGGGATCATATTTGAGAACCACATGTTTTGGACACATATAAGAAGAATACCGGATTTCCAGTTCGTCCATGTGGAAGGGGCGAGTGAAACCAGGGTCGCCACTATACCTCTTACGGTCTATATAGTTTGATCTTCTTGGGCTTTTCCTGCACTTGCCATTTAAAAGCAGTTGATGGCAACTTGGTTGGGTGTGACATTTGGCTGCTGTGGAGGTTTTGTTGGATCCCCTCGGAGCTTTCGGATGGTAGACAGCTTCTTGCTGTTATGGGTCATATCGGCGGATTCAATTAACGTATTTCAGGTTGATTCTTTTCCCTGGGGATCCCCTCCGCAACTTCCCACCTTAGCAGTTGTTTCCCGAAAAAGATCGCTTCAAACATGGTGATATACTCTTGGTATTCTCTGGCACATTCCTTGGAAGGCCTGGTATATATTCCGTCCTAACTCTGGGTATGATTCTCCTGGCAGTCTTGTCTCTGTTGGGCAATTTTTCATAGTTATGGGTTTTTGGAGAATCCTCTTCACGTTCTGATCCCGGTCATCAGTGAATCCTTCTCGGTCTGCTTTCCTATAGTTAAAGCGACGCTTAAAATGCACTTTGTTTGGTCATACTGCAGCGTTAACTTGGGTATCGATTGGTCGATGTTGAGTTAGTGGGACAGAATCCAGAACAATCTTGTTACACAAGTTAGAGATGTTTTTGGACTAACATACTGAGATCAGGGTTTGGTTTTATACCCTCTCTTCAACGGGCGCTATAGAATGATGGTGGCAGCTTATAGTCGTGAAGGAGACGTAAATGTTGACTGGCCTATCCATTCTTCGACAGCTTGTTCATCTTTGTTATTTCATGTACCCCATTGTACTATGGCTGTTGAATCGCAAAAGGAAGGGGATCGAAGTGGGGAGAAAGATCAAGTACGCAGAGAGTGATGGAATAAGGGAAGGGGTGTCAAAGGGGAGATGGAGTGGGGGTGACTGGGACGCGGAAGAAAACGATAAAAATACGAGTAAGGAGGGAAGGCAGCCGAAAGTAAGGGGGTGTATGGGAGGGAGGCAGGGAGGGAGGGGAATAAAAGGAACTAAAAGGGGCTGGGGGTAAATGGAAGCGAGGGGAGAGAGTGATGGGGGAGTTAATGGATGGGGTATGTATTCGTGGGAAGGGCGGAGGGAGGGTGGAGTGAGGGGAGAGGACCTCGATGAAGAGGAAGTGAGCGGGGGGAGAGTACAGTCGGGCTGGGGGTGGGGGGAAGGTAGAGGGGAATGCGCGAGAGTGGAGAGTAAAGGTTAAGGTCGGGCCACGCGGGGCGATAAAGATCGCGGTTGGTGGAATCCCCAAGGCTGAGTTGAGGGTGCTTGAAGTCTATACTGATGGAGTTTTGTAAACGGATGTACCTATGACAAGCGAACTCAATGGGAGGACTTCGATTTGTTGTCATCAGACATTGAGGTTGCCTCTACTGTGGTGCCTGTTTTCACATATAAGCACTTCCCTATTGAGATGTGGTCTCTCGATGCAAGGGCCATTCCTGGTAATGGTTGGCGGTGGTTTTGATTCCTCGGTGCGTTTCCTGCAGACAAAGACATCACATGGATATTGTTACACATATCAGCACTGATTTACTTTTTTGCATTAGAAAAACCCTCCACGTTCATGATGCTATAGTCAGGCCGACCTTAGAAAGGCCTGCACTGAGGTCTATTCCATGATGTGGATATACTTCAGAAATTGATGTTAAGGGAAAACAGTGTTGGTGTTGTCGAGATTAGTTCACTGACTAAAGCAGTTACTAACAGGAGACCACAAGACTGTTTTCTACTTCTCCCCACGTCATCCTCTGTAAACAGAGGTTCAACATGACCATCAGTCAAGACACAGCCGTGATGACCAGTAGTTTCAGAAATTAGAGTCATAATTCAGCATTCCATATTCCTCACTTGATGGTTCATTTCTATGATGTGCCGGTAAAGACAACCCTTACAAGGGTCTGGCAATAGGAAAAGGCTGTTGCCATTTCTCACCTCACCTATGAATTCCCACCATAGTACCCAGCACGCCTTTTCTGCAGTGGCCTACTGGGTCATTCACAAAAATGGTTGATAGAGTTAACAGTGCTTTCAGGGGTATTTGCAACCGTACAAACAAATGACGCTGCAAGTCCCTCAGGTTTATAATTTATTGGTAAGATAGAGATTCTTAGGATTGCCTATAGAGCCTGAATGATTTGTTTGATGGAATGGCGGGTTTATTGCGCTAGTATGGCAGATTAAGTCTTTGGTGTATGATGATTACCTCTGGCTCTTAGGCCTATATATGATTGGGAGTATGTGCATTGACTGACAACATTGATCCGTTATTAAACTGTTGATATAATATAGCATACCACCTGCAAGTGGGGGAATTTGAAGAAAAAAATGCTTACATTGGTGAACCTTTCTGAAGCTACTAATGGTCCGGCTGGTTTTGATCGATTGATTGTCACCTCTGTGGACCGAGGATGAAGTTGCAGGGCTCAGCTTTCAGATATTCTGGAAAACAGGACCTCCAACTAGTGGAGCTATACAAGGCATCAGAATTGACCACTATCTTGGCAAGTTATAATTTAGAAGTAGAATTCTTTGACATACTGGTACAATAAATTTCAAACAAATATGTTTTTAAATATTCGTTCCAATGCTTGGAAAGCCATTTAAACAACCTAAAACACGAGCCACGGTGGCACGCTGACATTTTCCTTACAAACCTAAAAGGGCACTGAGGCAGCTATTTTTTTCTATCTTTTTTGGACTTTGATTATTTTAAAGAAGCTTGAGTTAGATTAGAACCCAGACAAATATCATTATGACCATAGCTATCTTACCACTAGACAAACGAGGATTGCTGTGTCGCATGGGCTCTCAGAACCATATATGGGCTCTCAGAACCATATCAAATAGTCACTATAGGTGTCACTCCGGGCCACTATTTCTTCATTTTAATGTACTTAATGTGTTTGATACTTATAAATTAGAACTAGGAGTATTTATGTACAAACATTACACAATGCAACTTCCTGAGAACTTTAGCAAGTACTTTATTAAACACATTGAATTACACAATTACCACACAAGAAATGCTCATGATTATAGTATCCCCAAACTTAAAAAGGGTTTTTCTGCTCAAGCTATTAGAAAATCGGGACCAACCCTTTGGAATTCTCTGACGTTGGCCATTAAACGCTCAAAAACAGCCACGCATTTCAAAATTATGCTCAAATCAAATCTGTTATCAAATTATAAATAATAATTTTGGGGGCAAGTGCTCCTCTTGTGTGTTAAGTGTATGTGTTATGAAGTATGTATTTTGGTTTTTCAATATAAATATTCTTTGTGTTTATGTGCAATATTTGATAAGGGGGTGTTCATCTTCTGGCCTTATTGGCCTTTCGTCCACCTCCTCCATGTCATTGTATGTATCTGTTTGTGTTTTTTTATGATACTGTATGATATTGGAAATAAATGTGATATGATATATATGATATGCATTAGCAATTAATAACTTCTACGGAATGAATCGATCCTGTCATATTGTGATCTGCTCTCAAAATAAGGAAAAGCACCGCTTGGAGCAATGGTCAAAATCTCATATAATCAAAATTAGGCTATCTTAAACGGGAAACCAAGATTGATATACGTTATTTTTTAACATAGTTCTCCACATCCAGAGGTGGCAGACCACTCAATTGTTATTGCAGATTTCTTACTGAGAGCCCCATTACCAAGAAAACCAACAAGAAAAATCTACCGTTGGGGTAAAGTTGATGAAAATGTCTTCAAAGCAGATGTTAGGAAGCTGGCCTCAGATTTCTTGGACAGTAAACCCGACTCAAGAACAGAGGAAAACTGGTGCATGTTCAAGGAGGGCATCCTGAATCTGACTGAGAAGCACGTTCCGTCTAGACAAGCTAGTAAGAGACCAAATGCACCTTGGTTCACCCCTTATCAAAAGAAACTCTGCCATTAAAAAGAGAGGTATTACATCAGAGCAAAGAAAAAAGGAGGGGATCATTGGATCGACTAAGCAAAAGTCAAAAGGGATGTCAAAATGAATGCCACATAAATAACAAACAAAATGAGATGTTATTTATCTTAATACATGGCAGGGTTACAAAGATATAAAACCAAAAAAAAATGCAAAAGCCCCGAATATCAAAAATCCCTAGACTTTAACACATGCCTCATCCGTAGGCACCTCATCCATAGAACACATGCCTCATCCGTAGGCACCTCATCCATAGACCACCCTCTCTGACCCCGACTGACTTAAAATTACGACAATTCGAAAAGTAAAGATAGCACAAAATTGAATCTGCTACCATATCAAAGCTAGATAAATTCCCTTTAAAATGAAATATAAATCAGCTGAATACCTAACTTGGTTCTTATGATACAATAAAAAATGTTTAAAAATATTTGTGAAAAGGTAACGCCACCCTCATTTTGTATACCCCAACTCATGGTGCATGACCATAACTAATGATCTAATTTAATTCCTTGACCCTGAAAACATATGTATAGACACGAGAATGAAGTACAAGCCTTAAATCTTGAGTTATGTACAAAAATGCCAAAATGGCAGCCCATTTTGATTTTTATGCAAATTAACTGTTAAGTTGACCTAATGCTATAACTAATGATCTAATTGTATTCCTTAACCCTGAAAACATTTGTATAGACACAAGAATGAAGTCATTACAAGCCTTAAATCTTGAGTTATGAACAAACAAACGTTAAAATGGTGGCCATTTTGAATTTATGCTAATTAGGCACATTTCCTCTCAAAATTCAGCTTGGGGACCAGAAAATTTGGAATTAGCATAAAATTTTCATCTAAAAACACTAACCCAATTGCTTTTACTCAAAAATGCCTTCGTCATGTTGAAGGAAGCACTTTTGAGAAATGGAACCAGTCTAATTGGAAAACATCTAGTGTCACTGCTATGATGGAGGATCTCAAGTGGGACTCTGTTGAGCAGATGAGGATTAAAACACGCCTTATTACACTGCATAAAATTATGACCGACCAACTTGATATTGATTTGGACAAGTTCATTAATACAAAACCACCCAAGGCGAGGAGAACACACAACAGGCAACTGATGCTCCACGAAGTTCCAAGCACCACCATGAAGCAGTCCTTCGCCGAGGCAGTAGATCTATTGAATGCGCTGCCCCAAAATATGGAGCTATATCCCGGTGCGTGGGAAAGACCTATGCCATGCGCGTGGAAGAACTCCACCGTCGGAGTTTCCCACGCACTGCGTGGCAAAACTCCGACGGTGGAGTTCTTCCACGTAGCGCGGGATTCTCTAAGGAGCCGGTGTTTTGCCACGCACTGCGTGGCAAAACACCGGGGTTGGAGTTTGTTTACTCTACTATTGTGGGAAAGCTCCGACGGCGGAGTTTTTTTCACGCGCGTGGCGAAGCACCGGCCTCGGTGTTTTGCCACGCACTGCGTGGGAACACACCAAACCAAGTTATGTTTACTCTACTCTTGTGGGAAAGCTCCGACGGCGGAGTTTTTTTCACGCGCGTGGCGAAGCACCGACCTCGGTGTTTTGCCACACACTGCGTGGGAAAACACCAAACCAAGTTATGTTTACTCTACTCTTGTGGGAAAGCTCCGACGGCGGAGTTTTTTTCACGCGCGTGGCGAAGCACCGACCTCGGTGTTTTGCCACACACTGCGTGGGAAAACACCGGCCCCTAGAGGACTGCCACGCACTACGTGAGAAAACTCCGACCTCGGTGTTTTGCCACGCACTGCGTGGCAAAACACCGGCGCCTTAAAGAATTGCCACGCACTACGTGGGAAAACTCCGACCTCGGTGTTTTGCCACGCACTGCGTGGGAAAACACCGGCCCCTTACACGCACTACGTGGGAAAACTCCGACCTCGGTGTTTTGCCACGCACTGCGTGGGAAAACACCGGCCCCTTACACGCACTACGTGGGAAAACTCCGACCTCGGTGTTTTGCCACGTACTGCGTGGGAAAACACCGACGATAGAGTTCTTCCACTCGCGTGGCATACCTCTGCGGTAGGAGTTTTCTCACGTGCGTGGAAGAACTCCGACGGTGGAGTTCTTCCACGCGCGTGGCATAGGTCTTTCCCACGCACTGGGATATACCTGAATATGGCACTTTTTGCAGACAAATGATTTCAAATCATGGCTTAATAATATTTAGACTGGTTCCAATCTCACCAATCCTCTAGTTATACTCCTTGGTGGACGTACTTTAGAGGAAGTTATTCAACAAGGTAAATTGGTCATCAAATGACAATTTGTTTTCTTTTATATATTTTTCAAGCTTAAAACCTTTAATTTAAACTAATTGTTAATCATAATGTTGCAAAACGACTGGTAAAATAGACTATCAATATCCCTGAAAATGATCATACCACGCTTAAAATTGCCCAAATTGACGGAGCTAAGTTAGTTCCACGAATGGGGTCTGCTATATTTATAAATCAATGATTTTTTTTTTTTTCCCGTATATATTAATAAGTATGATTATGATTCGTAATAAATGTTACGCCAAGTTAATTAAGCCTTTCACACGGAGAGATAACCTGAGCGTTTCTGGCAAAATAATACTTGACCAATATATTCAAGATGTACTATTTGGATCTCAAAACATAGAACAATCCAAAAGATGAAGTTTGGTATTCATTTTGAGTTTATAATGTCCTTTACATTGGTAAGGAAAGTTTTGATATGGAGAGTGCATGTGAATTGCTATGCTGATAATTCTATACATGTCTTTAGGTGACAGTTCAAAAATGAAATCCTAAAATCCCGGCGCCTAAAATAATTCGGGTGCGAAAGGCTAAAGGTGCAACGAAAAAAAGGCACGAAAGCAATTTTGAACTGATTTTAACCTTTCCATAAAAATATCTGCTTAATCTGAAAGGATTAAGCAGAAATTTTTTTTTTTTAAATTTCTTATGGAGCAAAAGAGTAAATAATCCAAATATTATCCAGTCGATCAAAGTCGCAAATTCGCCCCATATATATAAGCCAACAAAATAAAAATCTAAATTCGCTTTTGAATGCGACTATTAGACCTCACTATTAATTTTTATAGCCCCAAAAATCTTTTTTTTTTCAGTTGGGCCCTGGTATGGGTGCATGATTTTGGAACCCCCTTTTTGCACCGAATTAAGGACTTTTACACTCCATTCTTACAACGTGGAACGGATTTCCGAACACCACGCATTTACTGGGATTCCATTTTGCCATTTCGCTGAATGTCGCTGCTTTTATGTACAATTTCCCACTTAATATTGCGGTTGGGGTGTATCCTATAGATTTTTGCAATGCGAAAAGTTAATGAAATAAAAATTTGCCGCTGATTCTGAATAAACGCTTTACTTTAATTCTCCGTGGTTATCATTGAAAACATTCTCCGAAAAGCTGCGAAGATTGTTTTCAACTCAGCCAAAACCAATGACAAGATGGATATCGGCTTAGTCTTTTGTTGATTTTTATCAGAAAAGTAGTGGTTGAGTCAAATCTGCTATACCAATATTTTGTTAAACTTGATATTAAATCAAAACAAACGGAGCAAAAGAGTATTAAATTCTTTAATATTTTTTTCAGTGTTGAGTTACGTCCTTCTGTTGGTCAACCTCGATATTTTTCTCATTGTCATCCTGAAATTTCAGCCTTCAAATCCATTTCTTTCCCAAGATAGAAAAAAAATAATAGTTAACAATCAATATTAGCACAGTAGTAAATAGGGCTTTGCATTACTTCTACCATCTACAAGTACATTTCCCACAAACCTTGGTGGTGAGTGTATGCAAGTGTCAGGCTCTCATACCAAGTAGACAACAAGATACACATAAACCGGAACAAGCACCTCTACGTTACATACCGCAGTAATAATGTTAATAACAAAAACAACAATTCTAATAATAAAAAGCAACATTTAATATGGCACGAAATACATCTTATTATGTCATCACTTTACAAAATATTTAAACAGGAAAATATCACTGAGCAACAGCAAATACTGCACCAAAATTACTCAACTATACTGCCTCTTAGATTTCCCTTTTAAACATTTTCTTGCTGGATATATTATTCTGAACCTATATTCTGTGTCTTGGGCTTACGGGCCACCTAAGATTTAGTGTCAAATCCAAGATGGCTGCCAAAATAAAAAATGGCCACCAAAAGTTACCTTAATTAGATATAGAGTATGTAGGAGTTTTCCATTTTTTGCAGTTGCTTTGTCATTCTGAATTTTTACCCTTTACAGTTAGCTTGAGATCCACATAAACATTGAATTTAAACTAAAGTCCAAAATGGTTGTCACTAATCCAAAATGGCTATCAAAATGTCCTCAAATTGAATTCCTCCAGATTCTAATTGCAGCAAAAATTAACTTTGTGTAACATAGGGTTTACTTGGTACCAGAAGCAGATTTTGTATTCAAGTACTAATTATGCAAAATTTGTTCATAACTTACCAAGAAATCGTGTAAAGGTTCATTAAATGTGTGTTTAGAACGTCTGAGCAACAGGCTAACAAAAAGGCAACACACAAATGGTGGTGGTGGAGGCATCTCCCTCGAATCTTCTATAATATATATCTTAATATATATCAAATAAAACCCCATGTTACGCAAAAAGGTTACTTTTTGCTGCAAATAGAATCTGGAGGAACTCAATTTCAGGACATGTTGACAGCCGTTTTGGATTAGTGACAACCATTTTGACTTTAGTTCAAATTCAATGTTTGTGTGGATCTCAAGCTAACTGTAAAGGGTATAGGTTCAGAATGACAAGGCAAATGCAAAAATGGAAACCTTCAACATACCCTATATAGGAAGGTTCGGAATTGTCTCCAGAAAATCATTTCTGTCAAATAATTATGATCAGTATGTCGAAGGTTTTGGGGAGACTTTGATTGAAAATCCCAAATGGTTTTGGTCTTTTATTAGATCTAAAACACATACAAAATCTTTGCCTCAAGTCATTCTAGATAATGATGTACGTCTCCTTCAACTTCCAAAGAAAAGGCAACCCTTTTCAACAATTACTTTTTTCCAGTCTTTTCACAACCTCCGGATAACCTCAAGTTTCCCGACATTAGGATTCACCATCATGAGTCTCTTGGATCCATCAAAATTCAAACTGATGAAGTCTTTGAGATCTTAAAAAATCTTAATGTTACTAAGGCCACCGGGCCTGATGGTTTGTCTCCATGTGTTTAAAAAAATGTGCCTGTCAACTTGGGCCACGCGTATGTCATATTTTTAACATGTCTATAGCCCAAGGAGCTCCACCTACTGCATGGCTTGATGCAAATGTAGTCCCTGTCTACAAAAAGGCTGACTAACAACAGGTAGGCAATTATAGACCTGTTTCTTTGCTATGTGTGTGTGGTAAAGTTATGGAGAGAGC
Organism: Ophioderma brevispina; assembly: GCA_023653785.1. Lineage (NCBI taxonomy): Eukaryota > Metazoa > Echinodermata > Ophiuroidea > Amphilepidida > Ophiodermatidae > Ophioderma > Ophioderma brevispina. The sequence goes on along the minus strand of JAMKCH010047647.1, from coordinate 47,971 downwards.
TATTTTCAATTTATTTTCCCTGTACTTAAAGATAAATTGTATCCTCTTCAACATGACTTTATCAAGGGCCGTTCCACAGTCACACAAATGCTTGTCAGGTATTTCACGAAATCAGTTCTATTATGGACAACGCTTGATTTTTCAAAAGCTTTCGATAGCGTTTCACATAAGCTCCTTCTTCGTAAACTTCGTTCCTTTCATTCATTCTGGTTTATTACAGTGGTTTGAGGCCTATCTGAGAGGAAGACGACAAAGAGTTGTTGTTGATGGTATCTACTCAGACGGGCTTTTTGTTGTTTCAGGTGTGCCGCAAGGCTCTATTTTAGGTCCCCTTCTTTTCGTTTTATATATAAACAACTTGCCCAGCATTGCCCATAGTGCCAAGATAGCATATTTGCTGATGATGCCAAGTGTTTTTTAAACATCAAAAACAGATCCCACTGCCAGCGTCTCCAAGATCTTATTTCCTTGTTTAATTTGTCCTGGGAGCTTAATTTTCATCCATCAAAGTGCCAGGTCTTGACCATGACGAGACGTTATAACCAATCAAATTCATTTATAACATGAATGGTACCCCTTTGAGCGCAATTGATACTATCAAAGATTTGGGTGTTGATGTTTCTTTGAAACTCAACTGGAATTGTCACATCAACAGAGTGGTGAAAAAATGCAATCAGAAATTGGGTATGATTATGTAGGTTTCTGTAGGTTTCAATGACCCTGAGCGAGTGACTTTGACCCTTTATTATTAGATCCCCCATCAGGAGTGACCTTGAATACGGTGGTTGCCTTTGAAGTGGTACATCGAAACAAAACGTTCAGCTTTTGGAAGGTGTCCAAAGGCGAGCTACCAAATTCATTATGTATTATCCTGATTAGGACTATAAAGCTAGACTTACGAGCCTCAATCTCCTCCACTCACCCTCAGGAGAGACAAGACTGATTGTTATTTCTTTTTTGATGTAAAAGTGGTCATTATGACCTCGACATCAACAAGTTTTTGGAATTCAGCAACAGCAACAGACGGGACCATCCCACTGCGAGATCTTCTGATCCATTTAGGTTAAAGCATCAGTTTTGCAGGACTGAGGCACATAAAGCAACCTATTTCAATCGTATTGGTTCTTTATGGAACCAGCTCCCCTTTGAAACCAGACAAGTTGGTTCTTTCGCTACTTTCAAATCTCAGGTAGCCGACTTTTTAGATTCCAGATTTGCTACAAGTTTTGATCCATCAAACGTGTACTTGGGGCTTAGTCTGCACATGTACAAATTGCAGGCCTATGTAATTTGGGGGTTCACTATTTGGCTTTCATAATTCTTGGAGGTGGGATGGTCCTAGAGGTGATTAAGCACCTGCTTGTCCCAACCTTTTCACTGTTATTCTTTTGGTTGCAATATCTAAATACGTATATTTAAGGTTCAACCGATAATCGTATCGGATATCGTATCGGGCCGATATTACCCATATCGGTAAAATATCGGATTGGCAAAAAAAGAGGCTTTCCTTACCAATATTTGGGAGAAACCAAAACTCAGCAGTAGTCTCTTTTATGCTGAAATTGATGTTTTGGTTTCTTTTAATCCAATCTTAGAATTAGTATTTTTTATAAATGCAACAAGAAGAAAATATCCTAATTGCATACATACTCAAATCAGAATGTCCAAAGAACAGGTGAAATGTTAATTTTGTTATTAAGAATAACCGCCATACAGCTAAAAAAATAAAAGCCAAATAGCTGTTACAGAAATTACAGTACCTAATACTTCTTTGTAGTTTTATAATTTCCTCGGATCAACCCTACAGTTACCCATTGCATTAACCATGGGAAATTATGGGGTTGAATCAAAGAAATTATAAAACAACAAAGCAGTATATGGTACTGTAATTTTTTTTAACAGCTATTTGGCTTTTCTTTTTTAGCTGAATGGGGGTTATTCTGAACAAAATTAACATTTCACATGTTCTTTGGACATTCTGATTTGAGTATGTATGCAATTAGAATATTTTCTTCTTGTTGCATTTATAAAAAAATACTAATTTTAAGATTGGATTAAAAGAAACCAAAACATCAATTTCAACATAAAAGAGACTGCTGCTGTGCTGATGTTTTGGTTCTCTCAAATATCGGTAAGGAAAGCCAATTTGTAAATGTATTTTGATACTGATATTTATTACAATATATATCAACAAATATCGGATCGGATATCGGCCGATATTAAAAATGTAATATCGTTATCGGATCGGAAGACAAAAGTCATTTCGGTTGACCCCTACGTATATTTTTATTCTGTTAATCTTGTGCAATATCTTCATGAATTTTCTTTTTATGCTGTTTGTGTACCAGTGATGAAGTGTAATAAATAAAAAAATAAAAAATAAGTAAATATATCAAATTAGGGTAATTTTGGCAGCCAAATTAGATTTTAGGCCACTATCTTGGATTCAAGACCATATAATGCATGTCTTTTCAGCTGAATTTGAAGGTTACAAGTATAGAATGATAGAACCACTAAAATGACCTTCAAGTGATAAACTTCAACATACTCTATATCTAATCAATGTAACTTTTGGCGGCCATTTTGGATTTTGGCCCCCATCTTGGATTTGAGACCAAATTATGGGTGGTGTTCCTGCTGAATTTGAAGGATATAAGTTCAGGATGAGAGCACTACTGAAAATCTTGCAATGGAAAGCTCCAGCACACTATACCCCTAGTTAAGGTGCTTTTGGTGGCCATTTTGGCAGCCATCTTGGATTTGCGACTAAATCTTAGGTGGCCTGTAAGCCCAAGACACAGAATATAGGTTCAGAATAACATATCCAGCAAAAAATGTTTAAAAGGGAAATCTAAGAGGCAGTATAGTTCTAATTGAGTAATTTTGGCTTCCATTTTGGATTTTGGCCGCCATCTTGGATCTGAGACTACATCATGGTGCTTCAGCTGAATTCGAAGTGTATAGGTTATGGATGGCAGAGCCACTGAAAAAAATCTGGAAATTAAAATTGTCCACATACATATCTAATTAAGGGATTTTGTTCGCGGCCATTTTGAATTTTGGCCACCATCTTGGATTTGAGGCAAAAAAATCTGGGTGGCCCCAAGCTTATTTGAAAGAGTATGGGTTCAGGGACATAAAACCGTTGAGTAAAGTTTGACCCCACAAAATGGCAGTTTTTCCCTGGATTAGCCCCGTCTACATATGTCAAAGCATAACAAAATGCATAGCGGGACAGACTCGCAGATCTCATTTTTTAGTAGGATGGATAGATAGATGGTACAGGAGCCAAAAATATATCTAGTTCACCATTTTTGATATTTTTTGCATAATTACAATGCAAGCAGTGACTGGGGCTACAGGGTCTATGGGAAGTCACTAGTCATATATCTGTAATTCTTATAGAGAACTGTCAAATAAAGAATCTTTATACAATTACTTACTGAGTTTGAGCAAATGAACAAATTAAAACCAGTTTTAACAAAATTGGACCAGTGTAAATTTTACCCCGGGTGACCACGAACTGTTATGTGCCTATTGTACTAAAATTATAATAACAATAATAATATTTATTTGAATTACTTGCAAATACAAAACAATACGATATAAATAACAACAAAGCAAAGTCCATACATAAACATGTAGCAGAAAATGCAAGTAATCCTAGAAAAGTGAATGGGCAGGAACCCAAGCACATAAGTGCACACTTTGCCATGGAGAGCATATATAGGGCAAACTATACTTTTTATACCTTAGGAGCCAAATAAATTGGTACATATTTTTAATCAATTAGAACAATTCTAATATTTACTCCTATACAAACTTCACCCTTTATTTCTACACTTTCCACTAGGTAGATTTTGGTAAACTTTCAACAATTTTTGTTGTTGATAATTTCACAATATATTAACACCAAAATTGTTACTTTTGCAATTTGTTTGGGTCATATCATAAAATTATTGGACTATTAATAATATTTTGGAGGGCTGCCACAGGGGAAACTTTGTCACATTCACAAAAAGGCAAGAGTTCCATATGCACCCCCTTTGAAGTTCTAAATGTAACAACTTCTTTTTTATTTCTGGCCTTAAGGTGGGTCCCATAGTTGGCTCAAGAGTGATTAAATAGTAATGAAAAATAACTTTTGTCAATAGATAGTTATAATAAAACAAATGAAAATCAATGATATGGGCATTTGTTGAAGAATCACGATTCATGATGGTGTTAGTTGTCAGATATGTAAAAATCACAAAATCCAGTGTTTTTTCATATTTTTACATTTTGAATTTTCATTTGAAAACCCTACATCATATTTCTATTTTCTCTGCAGATTATGAAAGCTGGAGTACTTTTACATGATTTCCCTGCTGTGGGTATCATAGAAATATTCATAATTTAAGATATGGGCATTTTTTCCCCAACAGATTTTTGGGGAAAAATCCCATATCTTGAGTTATGAACATGTTAACAATACCCGCAGCAGGGAAATCATGTAAAAGTACAACAGCTTTCATAATCTGCAAAGAAAATGGAAATAGGATGTAGGGTTTGGAAATAAAAATTCAAAATGTGAAAATATGAAAAAAATGCTGTGATTTTTACATATCTGACAGCTAAACCCATCAGAATCATGCAATTGTTAGACAAAAACACATATCATTGGTTTTCATTTGTTTTATCATAACAATCTATTGTAAAAAATTATTTTTCATTCCAATTTAATCACTCTTGAGCCACCTATGGGACCCACCTTAAGGTTAGGGCATTTGTTAGTGTAAGGCCATAAATAAAAGATTTTTCCTGTATAATTTAAAGGAGGGTACATATTGAACTCTTTCCCACAAAAAAATATGGAAAGTAGTTTCAGGATTTGTATTGCAAAATGAACATCAAGGGGAATCTTTATGCCAAATTTTATGGAGAAAATTATTGAAGGCAATTGCTGATAGAACATCTTAAAATAAAAAGCCCTTAACTGCATTTCAATGGTACATGAAAAATTACAAGAGTGAACCTCTTCTCAATCCAGATTCATAAAGTCCTCTTCACCATGCAATAGTTCAACCCAAAATTGTTGAGCCCTATCATGAGGAGATTTGTCTACCAAAATAGAACAATAACGAGGAATTTCAGGTGCCAAAATTATATTGGATAAAATATTAAAATTTATCTCAAAAAACTACACGTCATGGATAGGTCAAATTTTACTTTTTCTGAATACTTGTGACCTGAAGAATACAATGGTATAGATTTTAACAAGATTCAAACAAGTCTGTACTTTGCCCCCCCCCCCCCCGATACACTGAGATTTTGACTTATAGGGGTCATTAGGGGTGAAATCCAAATGCCTCCAATCTTAAAATAAACTTTGAGGTATTTAAATGATCCATGGAAAATGTCAGCCTTTTATGAACAATTATACAATCCTTAAGACTAGCAGCAATGCTATTGAACCCATGAGGTCAGCTGTTCCTGGCTTCTGGGCTCCCAACACAGCTGAGACGAATATACCTACAGAGATCGGAAGCAAAGCTCTAGTCCATTGTTAACAGCTCGAGCGTATCAAACCAGGTCTGTTTCGGCTTGCAATGACTTGACCGCACGGTGGCGCTGTGAGCACCTTAAGTTTTTTATGAGCGAGGTATCCTGCAAATCAGGCAGTTTTACCCAATTCTGTGCTTCAATTCATGACCTAACATGAATATAATTGTTCGTAGGACCGGCTCACATTAACACTATGTGTTTGGCCATGTCATCAATAACTTCTTTTCATAAGACATAAGTCAAAATTAAAATAAAATGCCCAATTAGATCTTATTCTGTTAAAAAATATGAGTTTGAGAAATAAACTAGTCCACATTTGTTTCAATTCTTGTGTTAATGAAAGAGAAAATACACATTTTAAATAACTCGGTATATTTTGAAGATATCCAAGAATGTCATTAATGCATTATATTGAAATTTGAGCAAATTCTACCTATACTCGACAAATGAGTGTACAAAATTGGGGTAATTTTAAATTATTCCATGGCTTGAATGCAAAAGTCATTGAGTACTAAACTGTGTTCAAGGCTTTTTGACAAATAACATGCACGCATGAGCATCATTGATTTAAGAATAGCCCGCCAAACTCAAATCTTGGGGTTATACATTGAAATGTATTGAACAATGATTACTGCTTCTCGATCAGTCGAGGGAATCGTTGAATTACCATAACAATATCGTACCAGACACTGCACGCTGCAAACAATCCAATGATTACTTGCTTCGAATCTCTGGTCTCAGCAACACAGTGCATGTTAGTAACCATTGGTTACTGGTTCAAGCATTGGCTCATGCACCTCTTCTGAATTATGATTTGTGATGTAATCAATGTGATCAGCGGCTCCTACCAAAGTTAGTGTGAGCCAGTTGACCTGGCAACGGTCTTGTTCTAACATGCTTTACATTGTACATCAGCGGATATCCTGGTTGCAATCATTTTGATTTTGCATGTACACCAAACACCCAACAGCTGCAGAACCCTTTTGAAAGACTTGGAAAGGCTGGGAGTTTATCACAAATTGGAGCAACTTTTTGCACTAGTACAAATGTACACAGATTTAAACAATAAAACCAATCAATACAATACCAGAGATGAACTTCTTAAATTGTACTTGGGGAAACACTTCAGAATATGCACACTTTGATGACATTGCATAGGATTTGTGTTTAAAGGCACAATCAATGATTTGCTAAATCAGAAAATCAAAAAATCATCTAAAATCAGATTTTTGCATGTCTGTATAAAGTATAAGTTAGTTGGGTCATTTGGAGCAATTCCTTGACCGCGGAGAGCAGAGCATCATTTCTCAGGGAATTTGTCTTCTGCGAAGGTTAATGAACAAATTTAGCGGGGGTACCCCTTGTGAAAGTGTGGACGGAAGCCAGGAGGGGGAAAATTCATAATACAGGGGTCAAAAATGAAAAACGCTTGGATTAGTGTAAAAAGGTAACCAAACTGTTCGTCTTGTTACAAAGATTAAAACTAGAATTTCGCGGTTCTCGGCTTTCGCGCTCGCTATATTCAAAGAATATAAGCTGTGGGCCGCCCCATGACCTTTGACCCTGGCACGTGACCTTTGATCTCATCAACATATGAGGGATCCCATTGTGCACCTATGACAGAAGTTTGGTTCCAATTGAAGTTAAACTTTTCAATTGAGGTCAATTTAAAAAAAACTTAACAATTTTTGACACACACATCCACACATACACACACACATACACACGCACAACGGATTGCTAAGTGGTCCTGCCAGCTATAGCTGGCGGCCCACAAAAAGGTATAGTTTGTACTACTTACAACGTATGGTAATGAAGATACAAGACAACAATCGTCAAATGTCAAAGGTCATCACCAAAGGATAAATCTTTAATATTGCTCCGATTTCTTTAAAAATGGGCTCAAATTTGCTCATCTATCCTCAACGACTGCAACAAAAATATTTTGCACTGTCGAACATATTTTTAAAATTTGGAGATCAATAGGGGTCAATGGCATTGACCTCGTTTGTCATTTATCTTGATAACCAAATACAAAAGAGTGCTAACTACTTTTGCTGCAATCCCTGTGGAAAGGTTAACAATTTGAGACAATTTTTAAAGAAATCGGTGATGACCTATTTTTGTCTTATACCTCCGTAACCATACATTGTAGGTAGTATAAACTATACCTTTTTTAATCCTCGTAACAGACGAACACTTTGGTTACCTTTTTACAGCAATCCAAGCATTTTTATCCACCTGGCTTGAAAAGCAGAGGGGGATATTGTTAGGGTGTGCATGTCCATATGTGTGTGTGGCAGTTTGGTTAGGTTTACGTTTTTTGCGTCTCCTTCGAAAAGTTTAAGTCCGATTTAAACCAGACTTGGGGTTAAGGTGCAATAGGAGTTCATTCATATGTGGATGATGTCAAAGGTCATGGACCAAGGTCAAAGGTAATCTGGGGTCATGTTCCAGTTTGGTTAGGTTTTTTGTTTTTGCATCTCCTTCGAAAAGTTCAGACTTGGGGGTTAAGGTGCAATAAGGGTTTCTTCATATGTGGATGACGTCAAAGGTCATGGTCAAAGGTCATCTGAGGTCATGTTCCAGTTTGGTTAGGTTTTCATTTCTAGGGTCTTCTTTGAAAAGCTGAAGTCCGATTACAACCTAGCTTGGGTCAGACGTGTAATACGGGTTCCTTCATATGTTGAGGTCAAAGTTCACATACCAAGGTCAAAGGTCATCATGCAAGGTGTCCAATTGTTTCAAAGAGCTTAACATGTAAAAATAGAGCAAGTAAACTTGCGCGATATCCCTGGCAAGATGGACAACTGTGCCAACTAACCAACTTGTTTATACTGCCATCTTGCCAGGGGGATCGCGCAAGTTTACTTGCTGTATTTTTCATTTTTGACTCCTGTATTATGAATTTTCCCCCTCCTGGATTCTGCCCACACTTTCACGAGGGGCACCCTCACTAAATTTGTTCATTAACCTTCACAGAAGGCAAATCCACTGAGAAATGATGCTCTGCTCTCCACGGTCACAAAATTGCTCTAAATGACCCAATTAAGTATCCTAACATATCCTGCAAGTATTACGACTGAAGCAATTTTTAAATAGTCATTACTGTCCGTACGGACACTTACTGCAACAAGTAATTGAATGGCGATTCATATCTTTGAGTCCTGCTGTTTTCCTTTCTTGTATTTTTTAGTTGCAAATTTCAAATATTTTGAGTATTTTGGGTAAATCACTGATAGTGTCTTTAACAATGCACTGGGGTTACTCTTAAAAATATATACACACTAAAACTCTGTGGCTACTACTGCCATTATAATATTTGCATACCAACTTGTATTACAATGAGTTGTATGATGATGGTTGGAATCAATATGAATGTGTCCAAACGTCAAACCTTGAGGAGTGCTACAACACCAGGAAGTGATGAGATCAGCATACATGACATTAACACTATGGGCCCTGTAGGCAGCCAACTATAGTCACTCACGGTTCAAAATGTTTAATTTTTTCCAAAAGAATTTCAAAATTATTCATTTTCATGACAATATTCATTAAAATGAGTTCAAACAAGCCTAATCTTAATTATAGGTAACTGGATTTGTGAGGTTCAGTTTTACAGAAGCTATCTCTAAAGCCACTGACTTAGGTGTTAAAATCTAAACAGGATCCAACAGGTTTTAGAGGGTTCTCATTCAATGTGATATAGTGCAGCATTTACAAAGAATGTACATTTAGTATTTTAGGCATAAATAGTTGGCTTGGCTTCATCCAATATTTTGTTACATTTTGGCAAAAAAGGGCTTAATCTTGGAACAGGGCATTCTCGAACCACAAGTCTTGCCCCTCTTCATGATCGGAAAATTTGTAACAAAGGGGTTCAAAGGTCACATAGAGTCAATGAAGTGAGTATTAAAATTTAACAACAACTCAACACAATTGTGTCATATCGTGTCTTTATGATAAAGAAAGTACAAACATTTTACAAGACAAACTTTAAAACCATAAAAACTGCACTTCAGTCAATTCTAATTACAACATTTCGAGGGTTGAGAATCAGAAGGACGTAACTCAACACTAAAAGAAATATTAAAGAATTTCTTTAATTCTGCTGTAATACTGCTTTTGAGAAATGTGATGTTTAATATTTTCTACTAAGCAATCTATTCATTACTCAAAATGTAAACATCTCATAAAGCTCGTATATGGTACTGTAAGCAAACATAATAAACTTTAGTAATGAGCTATTATGAACAGCAGAATTAAAGAAATTCTTTAATATTTCTTTTAGTGTTGAGTTACGTCCTTCTGATTGTCAACCCTCGATTTATAAAAAGACAGTTACAAATATTTAAACATATCAGCCTCCTTCAGAAATTTAATCACCTGAAGAGGCCTTATATCTTGAAAAAATATGTTTTCAAATCTGGGACATTATAATATTTTCTATGTTATAAGAAGCATTAACATAGTATTCAGTAGTGAGAAGGGTTTCACAGAAGAGCACAATCACAAGGAATACACCAAGGGACTGACTCACCTCTAATGGAAAATAACCATGGGTCATGTAAGTATGACCAATTTTGGATTGCACTACAATGATTTTACCCATAGTCCAATTAAACCTTAACTGCCCGTAGCTCCAACGGTTGGTTGCAAAGCATGCATTTTATTATTAGGAAAGAAACAGAAGAAACCTTGAAATATGAAAAAGGGCATAGGATCAATAAATGTCAACCTTTGAATACCCTTCACAAGAATTGGGCCTATGGTTCTTCTATCCACATTTGGCTGCAATTGGACTCAGCATTGGTTAAAACAAATTAGGAAACTTGGGGTCAAAGCTCACATAAGGTCATGAGAGATCAACCTGTCTAAATCACACATGGGTCTTGACCTAGTGGTTCTTACACCTATGTGGCATAGAAATGTTTTATATTTTCACAAAATGGAGTCAAAAGGTTACATAGGGTCCCTAGAGGTCAACCTCTGAACACTGTCTTATGAGGTTTGGGCTAGTGGTTCTTCTGACCAAGTTTGGCTGCAATCAGCCTGGGCATATGGCTAAAACAAACAAGTACAAAACTTTAACCAAAACTTGAACCATAATTTGCTGACATACTTCAGCACTATGACAGGGGTCTGATTATTGATTCCACAAGACCATATTAATGTTTGAGTTATATCTTGGGAATGAAATCGATTTGAGGGCTCAAATTTCAGGACGACAATGAGAAAAATACGGCCTTTCATCTGATATCAAAATCGATACTACTTCCGGGTAAATCAGGGGGTTCCAAAGACGATCGGAACACGTACCTTTAATCCTCTTTTAAATATACATACAAATGCACACACATACATAAAAGTGATTTCTTGTTCTAGCTTTGAGCAAGCTCGGTTGAGTACTGCACCTGGAGAAGCACCAAAATTGAGTTAAGTGGGTGCTTTTTTTCCTGGAAAATTATGCAAAATGCATCCCAAAATCCCAGGTTTAGTAGATGTATTTTTTTTCACTCGAAACATTAACAATTTTTAAACCAGAGCATCAGATGCAGTAACATGTGCACAAAACTGTCAAGATTTCAAAAGCAGTATCACACATGATTTATTTGTCCTGCCCACGTTCAGGCCTACGTTATAGCATATGAGAATTCAATTCCATGATGCCATATAAGGTTATACACTTTCCAAGGTGTCCGCTCTCTTAAAACAGATAAATACATACAGACTTTTTGTAGCAGACAATTCAATGATTTGTGATGCTTTAAATTTTGTTGGGATTTCTTTAACTTCAGCAGCAACACTTTTTCGAAACTTTTGTTTGTTTTTAACCCCAATCACCCTTTCAAATTATATTAGACAACTTAGGCGTGCAGTTGACATTCCAAAACATTAGTACATTATTTTTTATTTTAGACCTCAAATCAGGACATAGAAGTCACAGCAATTTTATAGCTTTCTCGTACACAAAAATAACACATTTTTTTACTTCCCGTATGGTACTTTACTTACTGTAACCACAGCTCATAGAGCACATTCAATTAATTTCATTTAAGAAATATTTTGTGCATTCATAAATATGTTGACCAAAATAAATGTTACCATACTGCTCGTTTCACTGAAACAAAATGGTGCAACTTATTCTGCATTTGAGTCTATTCACATATTAACCTTTTAACATTTAATCCTTTAATCATGGGTCATTTACAATTACATTTGTTTTTAAAATTGGATCCCCAATTGGGCACTCGGTGACTATTAGTCAAAAAATACATCGGTCCTCGGACCGCTTGTGTCGCCTGCCGTCGCGGTTTGTGAATGATAGGCCTAACACGACCTTTGACCTTGATGTGACCTTTGACCTTGATATGTGACCTTAGACCTCATAAACAAATGAGGGTTTGCATGTAAACTCCATAAACCAAGTTTGATTCCAATTGATCTTCAACTTTTCAAATGAGGCCAATTTTACATTTTCAGCCTATTTTACAACTTGATCTCACATGACCTTTGACCTTGGTATGTGACCTTTGACCTCATCAACAAATGAGGGATCCCATGTTGCACCTATGATTCAAGTTTGGTTCCAATTGAACTTCAACTTTTCAAATAAGGGCAATTTTACATTTTCAGCCTATTTTACAACTTGATCTCACATGACCTTTGACCTTGGTATGTGACCTTTGACCTTGGTATGTGACCTTTGACCTTGGTATGTGACCTTTGACCGCACACAAATGGGGGATGCCATGTTGCACCTGTGACCCAAGTTTGGTTTAAATCCATCAAAGTGTGTGGATATTACAGGCAAATGTTAACCCTTTTTCACAACAGACATCAACAACAGACATCAACTACAACTACAACAACAACAGACATCAACTACAACTACAACAACAGACATCAACAACAGTGGACAAAGTGATCCCTATGTGTCTTCCTGCCTTAGAGCCGGCGACACAACAACAGTGGACAAAGTGATCCCTATGTGTCTTCCTGCCTTAGGGCAGTTGACACAAAAATGCTGAATGCCCTATAGACTCAGGTCATAGGTGATGTCAAAAAAAATGTTTAACATCCCTGTTAGGTCATAGGTGATGTATGTATATTAGCACTACTTTTGAGTTGATATCATTGTGTTTGACATAGAGTCCTTGCATAATTCACACACAAGGTGTTACAATTGAAATGCCAGCATGTGTGCAGAGACAAGATAAAATATTGTACACCTAATCTCTACAAGAAACATTTCAGAGATTTTAACAAAATGACTTCTAGTGGCCTTCCTGAACACCCTACGACTCCCCAACCAGGAATCATTGCATCCAAATTTAATCAAAATCCATCAAAGATTGTACAAGATACCAATAGATGAATTTTCATGATTTTTCCAATGTTCCAGATTAGCATATCGCTGCTTTTCCCTTTAACTAGTTTAACCATATCAGGACTACAATCAAGAAAAAAGTAGTTGGAACACTCATAACCATTTGCTTCATTGCTCATATGGGCCAGAGTTAAGAACCGACAAGTCCCTGTTATCACTCAATTAAAAACCCAACCTGCCCACTTCAACTTGCCCTTCCTCAACCCCCATCAATCAATGTTGGGGGAATTGGCAAGACTGCTGATGAGGATACCTCATTCAACATTGGTTGGGGGAGATGGTGTCTGGAGAATCATTCAGTGTTCCAACAATTATTTCCAGATTATAGTCATACAAGATAGGACCATTTACCATTTTATTTCTATAGTCACTTTCATAATTGTTCAGAGGTTGGTGGCACATGCACGCCATAACATCTGCATGAAATGGGCTGAATCTGTGGGTATTCCCACAGGTTGATGACCTACTCCACCAGCCAAATTTGACTGTAGTACTTCCATTCCACCCAAAAGAAGCATCCTCATGATACATGAGGATGCTGGGGTTTCTTGGTTTACAATGCTTCTTGCGTCAGTTTCTTTAACTTTCAACACGTATGTGGACAATGTCGCACACGCACCTGTTAGTGCATTTTAGACAACAAAGGGTTCCATGTAGTCCCTTTAAAGGTCTATGGACACGACTTAATAAAAAATTGTTCATTTTTTACTTTTCATACCTCAACATTATCCTGATCAAATCTTAATACTGATTTTTTTAAAGTTAAGATTGCAAAAGAGGTAAGTTTCAAGGATAAATACACCAAACTGACCAGAGCAAAATGGTAATTCTCTCATTTTCAAGAACGCGTTGCAAGATGCTGGTGTTGACTTTGACCCTGAAGTGACGTTTGTATGACATTGTACTAGCCGTTTGGAAGTAACCACGCAGGTGGGTGAAAAGCTACTGTGACAAACTCCCAAAACGCCCCAGCTGCCACCCCTTGTGAAATTTCCGCTTCTATCTAGTATTATACTGTGTCTGCTGGTGCAGCTATGACGGATAGGCTAGTATCACACGCGGGGTCATCGTGGCTAGCATGGAAATCACTTTCGTTTTGGAATTTCAGTTCAGAAACCCATAATTTCATGCCAAATTTTTATAAAAGCTACGGTTACACAGTTACTGTTTCATGCAGAATTTACCTAAATACTAATACATGAGTAAATGAAACCATTTTTAGGGTATTATACGTATTTTTAAAGCATGTCCATGGACCTTTAAGAAATCCTCCTTCCGGTACAGTTCTTGAAGTAAAATTGATAGAACATATGAGGGGTCCTTACACACTCACAAACATGTAATACAATAGTTTTGTCTTTAGAGGCAAATCATTGATTTTGCAACCAATCACAATAAAATTGTCTTGAAGTGTTGTCTTGTTTTGGAGACATGCAACAAATAGTAAAACATTCCAGTATATCCTGTCTGAAAATCAAAAATTCAATAGAGTGGCCTACTAACACTGTGATACAAACATATACACATAACATCAAAATGAATCATCACAACCAAATGAATATATATTTAAGATATCTGTTGAATCACAAACCAAAAGAAGTTGTTAAGATAATGAAATGCACCATTTAATCTGGCTACCACTTGTTCTGATAGCCTGGTATTTTGTGGATAGCTATTTAGCAAGAAAAGCTGTGCAAATTATGGCGACAAATGTTCCTTTTTGATGAAAGGTCACAAATGGACCACTCATAGACCATAAAGCCAACCTAATAAGGACAATTTGTACTATAGTCATTATGTCCAGAGAGACGTACCCACCGGGGGTGGGGCAAGTTTCCCCCGGCTGAAAATAATGGGTCGGTCGCCGGAGGCCTGTCCTCTACCCATGCTGACGCAACCAATGGCGAAAGACCCATTGTTGAACTCCCCTACGACAATGACACCCGGCAAGGCAATGACACCTACTTATGTTGAAAAAATACCCTGTAAATGCCCATAAACTTTCCCACAATTTTTCCACGATACCACGCGTTCAAGTAATTATGTATTTCAGTGCAGGTGTTCTCTTGATTTGAGAAAGAAGACACATTTGGTGATGACTGAACGTCGCTACCAATCTTGTACAGAGCTTTGTTACTACCTTGCGCATGCAGGAAACGGCCCGTTGCACCAACTCCAATGAATTCAAATCGTGATCCTTATGAAGAGTAAATGTACTGTCGTCTCAAAACAAACAATTTAACGCCAACTTTGCGCATGGTCTTTCTCCAAACCATCGATTTTAGAAATGATTCAAAACTTCACAGCGCGGTGCCGACGCGCTTTCGTTACTGTCGACCCCCCATGTTTTCCTTCTTTTCTTTGTCATGCTAACGAACTGACAAATTTAGCAATTAAAAACATTTTTTTTTTAAGCATTATTTTAATGCCAATTTTTAGGTGAAATTTTTTTTTAAATATACGGACCATATTTACCGTGGTTTGTTTTTGGTTACTTCTAATTACATGTCAATGCTTGAATGTTCCATTTCGAAAATGGTGTGAAGTATTCAGATCAGAAAATGAACTAATTTAATTACCAAAGCTGACAGATCCATCTTTAATCTTGATATTTACTCAAAAGAGTAAGAAATTATGGGTTGGTTGGCATTTTTGTAACAGTGGGGGTGCCGATTTGTTGTTTATATTGATATTACCGTACTGACCCGAGTTTAGTAGTTCCATGCTCGAGTAAATCCCACCCCTAATGTTTCTGGCGAAAATTCAGAAAATTATAAAAGATCCTTTTATTATCCATGCTAAAAAAATGTCTGACATGACTGCATTAATTTCGCAACCTTCAAAAAACAAACATTTTCGCTTAATTCAAATGATATGCATTTTCCAATATTAAAATAATTTTTAATTTATATTTCATCTGAAGAATGTTTCTAATGAGGTCTATAACCTATTAAGCTAATTTGATGTGTTTAGCCTATTGTTATAGATGGCCCTCCTGTCTCTTGACTTGGTGTAAGTGACCCTTGACCTCATAATATGGATGTTCCCAAGGGTCGGTATCTATAATCCAAGTTCTGTAAGCTATTGGACCATCTGTACTTTCAAATGAAGCACAAATTGATTCAGCCAATTTTTTAACTTGGACCTCCCATGATCTCATTGACCTTGGTATGTGACCCTTGACCTCATTCTATATGAGCTTAGTAAAGGGCCAAATCTATGATCCAGTGCTGGAAACTATGGACTTGCTTTTTAAATGCACCCAAAATTTTTCACGTTTTCAGCCCATTTTATAACAACATCATTTGACCTTTGACCTTGGTATGTGACCCTTGACCTCATTATCATATGACCCAATTTCTGTAGCATTGACTTTTACTTCTCAAATGAGAAACTTTTTTTGAAACTAACCTTTGAAAACACAGGCACACGGTCAGACAGAATTAAGGACTGGTAGGCGTTGCCTCCTGCAATTCTTGCAGGTGACACAGAAATGCTCAAATTCCTGAAAATTCCAGGACCCATACCCACACTGCTTACACAGCACCATGAGCGGCCACTCTACTAGATGAAAATAAAAACAATTAAGATTTTGCTTTGTAAATAAATTATACAGTGAACCCCTTACCAATTTCAAATTGTTTCTATCAAATTTGAAATGAGAAAATGTGTTTTGGAAAATGAACATTGCAAGAGTTCTGCACAGGAGGGGAACACCCCCTCCCGTACCCACCCCAGTTGCTTAGATGATTCATTCAAGCAAAATATATACAAATATCAATTATTCACTTTTAAAAAATGTTCATTACACTTAAAGGTGTAACGAGAGATTTCACATATCAGGTGTCCCTAAAAAATTGAAAGTACTGATTTTTGCCCTGATGTAAAGCTTTCCATCAAAAATATCCCCATCTGAAAGGATTAAGGTGAGACAAGTTTCTTTGGTACAAAAATTGTGAGATTTCTAATTACGTATAGGAGCAAATACGAAATTCATGTTTTATATTGAAATATAAGCAAATCAGAATCACTTTTTTTCTCTCTTTTAAGATATTTCTGTAGCCAATACAAGGTAGGAAATCTATTGAAGGTCTAATCTATAAGAAATTACTATTATGACACAATTTTTAGGTACCTCAAAATCTCTCGTTGCACCTTTAACCATTAAAAAGTGAACCACTTACAAATTTAAAATTAATTCTATCAAACTTGCATAGGAAAATGTGTTTTGGAAAGCGAACATTGCAAGGGATTCTGCACTTCGCGCACAAATGGGGACACCCCTTCCTGCACTAACCCCCAATTTGCTACTTTTAAGAAAAATCAGGATGAATTTGGAATTTGGCCCCCTTGGCTTGATCACCTCGGTATGCCACGGTTACTGGCATTTACTGGAAATTTCCACGAGTAGCTTGAAAGTAAAGAATATTATATCTGTAGAATTCTGCCCAAATGTAAAATTGAAAGAAAAATAAGCAAACAGCAGTCTTCAAATATATGAATCTCCATTCAGTCACATGTTGCAGCAAGCAAATGCAGGGACAGTAATGACTAAAATATCAGATGTTGTCCTTATTAGGTTGCTTATGGTCTTGCCATTTGTATGGTATGTTAGTATACTTATATTTCTTACAGACATGTAAAATCTATTATTTTTTGTTTTTGATTTAGCACAGCACATCACTGATAGTGCCTTTTAACTCTCGGCATTTACCTATCAAAACAACTTTGTGTACGCTATTATATTCGCCAGACCTCTACCTTTTCTGCAACAACACACCAATTTGCATGATCATAGTATGTCCGAATAATGTGCAAATTTTCAACATGTTTCTCAATCAAATCAACTAACTCTCCTTCACGAAATACATGATAATAACGAAGATGTTCAGATGTATCCTCACTGGTCTGGGATACTGCGCTATCTTTTCTGCTCTCTTCACCTATTCTATTTTCTAGTGAGGGTTCTTTTTTTATTTTCTGTGTGTTTGCCACTCCTTCAGGTGTTGACATCACACTATCACTACCAAGCATCCTATCATTTGCTGATGCATTCTGGGGACTATTGTCGTCAATACTGGAATTGGAAATCACACACTTTTGAGTTACCCGATTAATTCTATTCTTAGGTTTACATTTGGCAAAGGAATCATTGCCATCATACTTTCTGGCTGGTTTATCAGGCACAGCTGACAAGCTCTCATTGGACGATGAGAAAGAGTCTACCACAGATGAACTTTCTTGATTTTTGACAAGAGCTTTTCCAGTTGGATTAACTTTGTGATACAGTTGTCCCTGAGCAGTCATAGGGTTGAGACCAATGACTGGTTGGTTTGCACCAATCAGAGGCGAGTGCTTGGCAGCATATGAGAGTTCACCATTAGAGAATTCCCTGTCATGAGTCTTTTGAATCACACACAGACTTGAATCACGATCAAGGCTCTGAGTTCGAGTGAAAGTGCTTTTCTTGCCTTTAATTTCTGGTCTGTAAACCTCGAAATTTCCTATAGCACCATTAGATACACAACTCTTTTGCATTGTATTTGATTTGCATACACCATTTGTTTGGAGCACTTTGGTTTCTTTACATAGAGTCTTTGGAGGTCCAAATAAAAGATCCCACAAAGATGATTTATCTTCAGTCTCTGATGCTTGATATTCTATTGCACTTGATATATTTCCTTTTGTCCCCTGAAACACCTTGGAATCAAATAAAAAACTTGTTGCCAAACTAATTGGGTTTTGTATCTTGCCATTCAGGATATTGTAATTACTCTGTGTGGGAAGTTTAGGAGAACATGGTGGTGAATTTTTACCAAGCTCTTTAGCAGACATGAACTGGGTGCTGGTGAAGCGGTGTACTTTCCGATGGTTATAAGGTGAATGATCAAGAAAATCATCTGAGCTGACATTGACAAAAACCTCATCAACAGAATCTGAGCGAGTTGGAAGCAGAAGTTGTTTGAAATGTGAACTCTCAACAGATGACAGTTCATCACAGCAGCTGTCTGACTGAATCCTGTGGACTGATCCGTCTTTGTGTCCCCTGCCCCTGGGACAGTCTGGGCCATGGGATATATTGTCTGCCGTGGGCATGGGAAAATGAAGTGTAGTACCTGAGATATTCCTACCTTTAGGGAAAGTATGGGACTTTGAAGCTAAAGACTTGTCCCAGGAAGATAGAGATGTCTTCTTAAAGTCTTCATCGCTTGTAGAACCATTGCTGGGAAGATCTTGTTCACACTTCTTTCTCTCTATAACAGCAATGAAATTCAAAATGTGTTGTTTTGTTAATCTGAATTATTACATTTAAGGAATCATGAAGCAACCAAAGTGAATGAGGTATAATGAATGAAGATATTACTAATTAGACTTATTGAAAGGAGGTTTAAGAGGCGACTTTGTAATGTCACTGAGACAGAGACTACCATAGTAAATGCATGTAGCAGTTCCCCAAATTACCTTTTGGGAATCCCTAATGCCCAAATCGAGCAGATCGTGTCCTACCCCCCCCCCCCCCCGCCAAGAAATAAAACAAGTAGCCAGCAAGACAAAACTCATGAAACCTCCTGTAATTAGAAAATGGAACATCCTAAAGTTGGGTGTTAAGTCAGGAATTCAAAGGAACTGTTTTTGCCGTATCTTCTTAATTATTGTTCCACCAATATACCACCTACTGACGCAGTATATTCCCCACCCTTTTTTAAGCTGAAAATACCTTGAAATTTGGGGGTGGGATAATGCCGAATCTTGCCCGAAGCCGGAAATATCTTGGCCTACTCGCCACATACACTATAAAGCCACTTCATGACTTCCGAATTTTGAAGACACAGAATGTTGGAAAAATGCCCTTTTTCGATAGTACGTAGTTTCCACCCTCATTCTGAAGTCGATTTCATCTTTTGTAATGTAACTAACCATGAATTAAATTATCATTTTAATATTGGGAATTTTAACTTTTTAAGCAATTTGAATACTGTATTAAGGTTGTGACAAAAAACCAGGAAAGTGAAAAAAGGGGAAATAATGTTGCCCTCATTAGGTGCCCTCTGACCCTACACATGACCTTGTTCAAAATATTCTTTTAGTTTCAGAAAACAAATCTACCAAAAAAGTATTTTTTGTCATGAATTTATGAAACTGAATAATTTTCAGTGACCTGTTATTTTTTTTATACTGAAATATGGAAAAAGAGTGACAAATTATTTGAAGTAGAAAGCCTGAGTGTTGAACCAGAAACAGTGTCTTCTGCCGAATCTTTGAGACTTTGCCAAGTTTTACTCTCATTTAAGAGTCTTAAATGTACATTTTTCACAAACTTTAAAGGTACCAGACATCATTAGAAACATTCTTGGGATGGAATATAAATGGATTTTCATTTTGGAAAATGCATATCATTTGAATTCAAGGCTGAAAGGTTTGTTGTTTGAAGAAAATAGGTTTCCGAATTTTGCAGTCAGTGTAGGCCAGTTTTTTGGCATGGGATAATAAATGGATCTTTAGAATTTTCTGAAATTTTAGGGGTGGGATTTTACTCGAGCATGGGACTAAACTCGGGTCAGTATGGTAATATCTTGATCTTGATCTTGATGTGGAATGCTGATCAGCTCCAAAAGGAACAACACTCAGCTGAGTAGAGGAGGACGTGCTAATCATGCTTGAATTATGGGTCTAAGGGGTCGGGTAAATTGTTAGTATCCTGGATGTTAGTTAGGTGTTGAGGAAGGTTGTTCCAATCGCCGCTGGTCTGGATAAAGAAAGAGTGTTTCAAAGTCTTGTTGCTGATAAATGGAATTTGTAGGTAGTGAGGTTTGGAGGGTCTCGTTGAAATTGTTGACTGTCTAGTATACATATTTGAGAAGGAAATGACTCAAGGAATCCAAATATGAAAATATTTTTCCCAAAAATATGTACTTTTTGAGAAAATCATAAAAAATTGTGATTTCACTCATTTTTTTTTGGTTCCCCATAAAAAAATATAGAAATGTTATAAAAATGTGCCTTGTTCGTTATTGTCGAGTCATAGTTCTAGGGTTGGTATTTCCCCTTTTTTTCAAATTTTGCACTATTTATCAAATTATTTGCCAAAAAAAGCCAAAATCATAAATGCGTAACATAGTAAAAGTAAAATGAACAAAATATGATCAAATAAATATATATAAATAGATTCTGTTAAAATATATCGAAAGAAAACATGTTAATGCCATTACACATGAAATAACTAGAAACTGGCCATTTAACTAAGTTCCTGACTTAAGACCCCTGTAAAGAATTGAGTGTCCCGCATGAGAGAGTGTCCTAGCTACCATAGCAACATGTACGGAATAAACCGTGACCTTGTATACGAGGCCATTTGGGTACGGTGCTGAAACAAACGATGCCTACAGCACTCAATGGCGAACACAATAGACAGATGGGTGGTAGGACACTCAGTCACGCGGACACGGTAGTTTATGACACCCCCCTTAAACTATCTCAACCAATCATGAGTTTCCCTCAGCCAACTGTCCAATTAATCAAAATAATTGGACAGCACAATTACTTCACTAGCTGAGACAGCCAATTCAAATTCAATTCACGGTTTTTTTACTGGCTATTTCAACCGTGTACAAAAATATAGGATGGAAGATTCTGATACAAAATAAGTTAATCAGTGAATACATATATGAGAAATGATGAATTGCTAACCTTTGTTTGATTTGAATGAAATCGGATCAAAGGTCACATAGGGGTAATCAAAGGTCAATCTGGGTACAATGACCACATTAAGTCTTGGCTAGTGGTTCTTTATGAGTAACTTTGGTGGCCATAGCATCTTATGTGCCAATTAAGGAAATGCAGTTGTATCCAGTAACCCGGGAGCTAACAGACATTTGTAACACATCTCAAGTACAAAAGGTTTGAGTGATTAAAGGCTGACTCACAGATTTCCTGAGGAGGGCGCCCTCAATTTCCAAAAAAATAATTTTTTTTGCATGTACACAATGCTTGTCCATATACTAATCACTGTGTGAAATTGCTAAGCTTAAATCGAATTCCTTCATATAGAAAATCACAACTTTGTTATAAAATTCCGGATCCGGAATTTTTGTTATACACAGTATCCTATGGGACGTAATACTACACATAAATGTTTACTGCATCAAAACGAAAAATCCGATTCATCTCAAATTTCGGAATTGTGCATTTTAGGTTACTATGTTTAGTTCTAGTTGACTATTTTTCATTATTACACAAAAAAATAATTTTTCGAAATCTCTGAGTCGGACTTTAAATATGAAGACAGACTGACAGGGACCCATGAAACGTGATTCTTAAGTGCTGCAAATGGTGCCTTAAGGAGAGGGGGCCAAGACAAGGTTTGTACAGGGGTCAAATTTTTAAATTGATCCAATCATGTTGAAAAGTATACCGTACCATGTTATTTGTCTAACTACAAGGATTCAGCAAAGGTAAAGTTTATACTATCTACAACGTAAAGTTTTAAGAGTTATAGGCTAAAAACAGCAAAAATCAATAAAAAGGGTCAATTTCAGTTGTACAGGGGTCAAATTTTAAAGTTGCTCCGATTTAGATAAAAAATGGTGCAAATTGTTGATGGAGGTCATAGGATTAAAATAAGGAATAGTTTTGACTGTCTAAAATGCTCAGTTGCCGATGTAGGGGGAAAGAGAAGGTCAACGTCCATTGCGTTCAATGGGGCTTGACCTTGTTTCCCCCTACTTTCTTAAGCAAGCATTTGAAACACTCAAAACTATTCCTTATTTTGATCCTATGAGCTCCACCAATAATTTGCGCCATTTTTTATCCAAATCGGAGCAACTTAAAAATTTGACCCCTGTACAACTGAAATTGACCCTTTTTTATTGATTTTTGCTGTTTTCAGCTTATAACTCTTAAACTTTATGTTGTGGATAGTACAAACTATACCTTTCCTGAATCCTTGTGGTTAGACAAATGACATTGTATACTTTTCAACATGATTGGATCAATTTAAAAATTTGACCCCTGTACAAACTTTGTCTTGGCCCCTCTCCTTAAGGCACCATTTGTGGCACTTAAGAATTATGTTTCAGGGGTTCCTTTCAGTCTGTCTACATATTTAATCACTCAAACCTTTTGTACTTGAGATGTGTTACAAATGTCTGCTAGCTCCTGGGCTACAGGGTAGGACATGCCAACCAAACAGCAACAGAACAGGATCAACTTCCGGTGTAACCTGAGTGCTAGTCTTATTCAAAGACTTAACGGTAGGAGGGCACTCTTACGCATATTGAACGGTCACACACAGACTTGACTTAAGGCTAGGCCTGGTCACGAATATTTAAATCAAAATGACCGTTATATTTTGCAGCGGGGTTAATCCACTAACCCCAACAGATTTGAAGTCAATAATTTTTTCTTAAATTATCATGATATTACTAAGATGTATTGAACAAAGGCTTAAAAGGTGTTTTTTCAATGTCACTGGGACCGAGGCTGCCGTAGAAAATACACGTAAGAATTCCCTAAATGACCATTTGGAAATCCCCAATGCCCAAATCGAGCAGATCGTGTCCGACCCCCCTGGTTGTATCGATTTTCACAAAATGGGGTCAAAGTTCACATAGGGGTCATCAGAAGTCACTTTGTTTACACCACATATGAGGTTTGGCCCAGTGGTGGTTCTCACCAAATATGAAGTTAATCAGTCAATGCGTATGTGAGAAATGAGCAATTGTTAACCTTTGTTTACAGCCACAGCCCACAGGCCACACAGCACATTATGGAAAAAGCCATCCCAATGTGTCTTCCTGCTAAAGCAGGCGACACAAAAATCATGTGCATCTGCTACTTTGTACCAACTGGTAAATTCAAATTTTGGTTCATTTTTTGAAGTTTTAATGACAGATCCAGGGGGCATTTCGGGGGTATGAATGCCATGGATAGAAGGGGCTTGTGCCCTCCTACAATTTTCCTCTGGTTTCGCTGCAATAGCTGCTGTAGAAAAAGATATGGAAAATGTTGACTTTTTGTGGACACACAGACAGACATCCAGACAGACTTTACCATTTAATAAGCTGGATTAACAATCCATCCAAATATTCTAACAACCAATAAATACATTTTTAAAAACGCTTGCAGATACGTAAATTAAGATTATTTTTGCAGGTTTCCAAACATGTTGGTTGCAAAATGATGCTGTTATCATATAAATGGACATTTGGCTGGAAAACACATTACTTTTTCCCCCCATCTTCTAAAACCAGAGCATCAATGATGCAGTGGCCTATTAATAGCTGTATTTTAAAGCTAATGTTCGCTCATAACATCCAAATCAAACAGGGTAAATGAGGAAAATAGCTTTCGACTGATATCAAAATTTTGACCACATTTGGTAAAACTTTGGGTCCCAGCTGGGGACGAGGCTATCAGTGATCAGTTTATGGATCTCTACGAAGCTGACGTAGTTTATTTGATGAAATTATCTATACACGGCCAATTTCTTCATAGTAGTTACCACACAGCTACCACCGAGTAGGCATGGATTACCTACCCATTAGACATACACTCGCTGGCCAGGATTCTGTGTATTTTGGCCAATTTTTTTTAATAGATATTTTTGGCATATATTTTGCCGGTTTTTGATGATGCCTGATTTGAATTTCGTAATTTTCCTAAAAAACATTTAAAAAAGCTAAACAGAGAACAAGTGTATAGCGCCCTCATTTTACGAAATTTTCATTCACTCTCAAAATGGCGTCATGGTAACCGCGAAGTAGCTACGTGGTAGCTGTGTGTCTACTCCGGCACTGTCTACACAACATCCACCTTCTCTCCACCTTGTGGGCAACTACAGGGTAGCCGTTGGGGTAGGTACAGCAGAGTAGCCACATCACTGTATACTAATAACTGTGTACTTTGTAAGCCCTATCTTGCAGGCCTCGCAATTAGCCCAGTGTGTACTGTGCAGTAGCTGCCGCAGTAGACATGGTGTAGCTGCTGTATAGTCTACCATGTAAGAAAAGGCTGTGTAATGTTTGTAAAGTAGGTGCAAAGGGCAGGCCTATATTGTAATTATGGCACATAAAGGTGCCAATTTAGGCTTTGAAGTACAATGACCATGGTAGGGTTAAGATTAATTAAAGGCAAGAATACATGATCTCCGAAGGATCCGAGTCTCTGAATTTGCTCACACCTATCTCACATGCGTTTCCTCTTGAAGAATGTTAAAATATCAGCTTTTTGTTTCATTAGTTTTTAGAATTTCCCATTAATAGGTTTCACAAATATTGTTCAAAGATGCATCAGTATGTCAAATAAAATCTACTACATTCGATTGACTACACTCTGAAAAATACCTTGTCACTTTTGACTGTAACATGCAAGGTTTTCTGGTCAAATTTGACTGGAAAATCTTGTAAATTTGACCAGAATCTTGTCATACTTCTGGTCAAATTTTTGAATAGAAACTGCATAAGATCATATTTAACAAGGTATTTTTAAGAAAAGGGGAGCATAAAAGTGCCAAATGATTTTAAAAATACAGCATTCACAGAACGCACTTGTCTACCATTTGAAGGTCACAAAGGTCACATGAGGTCACCATGTGGGACACTACCCAAGGGTCATTCTGTCATTGAAATTGATCAACATATGTGGATACACCAAGTCCAAGCAATTTTATAATTCTGACCATTTTAAGGTCACACAAGGTCACATGAGGTCACCAACATGTGGGACACTACCCAGGGGCCATTTTATCTAAGTGTCATAATAAATCGATCGACATATGTGGATACACCAAGCAATGTTATAATTCTGACCATTTTAAGGTCACAAGGTCACAAGGTCACATGAGGTCATCAACATGTGGGACACTCCCCAGGGGCCATTTGTCTAAGTGTCATAATAAATCGATCGACATATGTGGATACACCAAGCAATTTTATAATTCTGACCATTTTATGCAAGTGACATATAAATTTGTGCATGTATGTGGAAACAGCGGGCAATAATGTTAGGGTTAACATTTTGACCACAGACACATAGACAGATACACAGACTTGTGCGTCAGGTTTTGTGGATCTAACATTATTTTTAAAACAAAATGTTTGCATGTACCTTACTTGGACTTCCCAGGGATCCTAAATCAATCGGGATAGGACACTCGATCAACAAAGTGGAGGCATACTGCATGAAATCTGCATGAAATCTGATACTTATGGATCACCGGTCGTACGTGGCGCTGTGCCACTACGTCATTCCGGTTACGTCATACTGCATAAATAATTAGGTGACTTATCGTAAATGGTGGCGCTATTACTACGCCTGCGAATCGTCTATGGGCATTTTGTACACAGTGTCACCCGGCTGAACTTCCCTTAAAATAAAATCGTGTAGCACTTGATTTTTTTCAGTGTGACACTTGCAAGCTAACCTTGACCGAATTGAAGGGAGGGACACAATTTGTAACATCTCTTCAGAGCTCTGATAAGTTATCAGAGAGAACAATGTGAATTAGGGCATTTTCAATTTGTTGTCGTCGTTAATATATTATGATTTGATACCACTGGGTCGAACCTGGGTAAAAATATTACCTACCTGCAACCCCCCCTTTTGTCGTAATTGTAAAATAACGGGGAATCCCTAGGTGACGTAATCCTACTACAAAACATCCACGGTCTTGAGAAAATAAAATTACGTCAGGGCAGTCGTGATTTCTTCTGAGCCGTATACTTCGATTATTATACAAATTAATATGTCGCGGTGTTCATTAATTTAATGGCCTTGCGGTGTCTATGCATGGACCACGAGCCTGTTGTTATGGCCAATGACCATGCTGATGATAGCAACAATGTATATAATCAAATTAGGAACAACCCAGAGCCATTGCCTGCAGGTAGGGATGCACCATAAGATACCAAACAAGAACGAAAATTTGTACAGCTTGCGAACCTTAATTTCGCGTAAAAATAGCCATGAATTTAGGGATTCAAACATGTTACAGAGTGGTTCATCACCAATCAACAACGATGCATCCATGCATCCGCGTATTTTTATTCCGCGAGGGCGGCTTTAGGCGCCCCGAGCGGGATAAAAAGAACGAGGAAGCATCGGATTGCAGAGTTGTTGATTGTGATGAACCACTCTGTAACCTGTTTGAATCCCTTTCAACAAACGAAAATCTTATGACAAACTTGATTAATATCGTGGATAGAGGAAACAAAAAAATTATTCTCACTTAGAACACTAAAATGTTCCCCATTCGAAAAAAGACTACTAGACTAATAAATTTTAGAAAAAATCTAAAACAAAACGATAGCGATTCCTGGTTGTTGTGCTGTGCAGTTTGCACCTGGTGTACTTGAGCGTACTCAGATTGGTGCTAAACGTGAAGAACAGGGTGACTACGCGTACCGCGTACCGCACATTCCGCGACACCGCGCCGGCGTGGACCCGCTAATTTGCTACCAACTGTGGGTTGCTACGAATCAACAACGGTACTCTACTGTACAAGGAGATTACGGTGAG
This sequence comes from Ophioderma brevispina, assembly GCA_023653785.1. Classification (NCBI taxonomy): domain Eukaryota; kingdom Metazoa; phylum Echinodermata; class Ophiuroidea; order Amphilepidida; family Ophiodermatidae; genus Ophioderma; species Ophioderma brevispina. The sequence goes on along the minus strand of JAMKCH010047647.1, from coordinate 20,523 downwards.
TTGTTGAAATAGTAGCCTACCATGAAGTTAATATGATGCAGGTAGAACCTGAGAAGCGAGCGCTCGGATTCACTTTTATTCTGTCATATTTACCATAGAAAAATGCACGCAAGAATTCCCTAAATTACCGTTTAAAAATCCAATTCCCAAATCCAGCAGATCGTGTCCGGCCCCCTAGTTTAAGTCGTATTTACGAATAGTATGACGCTTTGGTAAAAGAATAGGGTCGGCGGTCCCAAATAGGTCGTCTGATGTATTTTGTGATGTTCTCGAACTTTCTGAATGCACATTTCAGTTTCGTTTATATGCTCAACCTGAAAATATATTCTGAGTCAGCCAATACAATTATAAAAAAATTGTAAAAAATAATTCATGTTAACATGGTCATTGTCTCATACCCCAGGACAATGTCCCATACCTCAGGACAATGTCCCATACCTCCAGGACAATGTCACATATCCCCAGGACAATGTTCCATACTCCAGGACAATGTCCATACCCCAGGACAATGGTCCCATACCTCCAGGACAATGTCCCTACCTCCAGGACAATTGTCCCATATCCCCAGGACAATGTTCCATACTCCAGGACAATGTCCATACCTCCAGGACAACGTCCCATACTTCAGGACAATGTCCCATTACCCCAGGACAATGTCCATACCTCCAGGACAATGTCCCATACCCCAGGACAATGTCCCATACCCCAGGACAATGTCCCATATCCCCAGGACAATGTCCCATACCCCAGGACAATGTCCCATACTCCAGGACAATGACCCATTCCCCAGGACACTGTCCCATACACAGGACACTGTCCCATACACAGGACAATGTCTTATACCCCAGGACAATGTCCCATATCCCCAGGACAATGTCCCATACCCAGGGCAATGGCCCATACCCCAGGACAATGTCCATCCCCCAGGACAATGTCCCATACTCCAGGACAATGTCCCATACCCCAGGACAATGTCCCATACCCCAGGACAATGTCCATACCTCCAGGACAATGTCCCATACCTCCAGGACAATGTCCCTACCTCCAGGACGATGTCCCATACCTCCAGGACGATGTCCCATACCCCAGGACAATGTCCCATATCCCCAGGACAATGTCCATACCCCAGGACAAGTCCCATACCCCAGGACAATGTCCCATACCCCAGGACAATGTCCCATACCTCCAGGACAATGTCCCATACCTCCAGAACAATGTCCCATACCCCAGGACAATGTCCCATACACAGGACAATGTCCCTACCCCAGGACAATTTTCTATACCTCCAGGCCAATGTCCCATACCTCCAGAACAATGTCCCATACCCCAGGACAATGTTCCATACTCCAGGACAATGTCCAATACCCCAGGACAATGTCACATACCCCAGGACAATGTCGCATACCCCAGGACAATGTCGCATACCCCAGGACAATGTCCCATACCCCAGGACAATGTCCCATATCCCCAGGACAATGTCCATACCCCAGGACAATGTCTGTACCCCAGGACAATGTCCCATACCCCAGGACAATGTACTGTTGTATATCTAATCAGTTCGAGAATCTGTAACCTCACATCCTCCAAGTTTCAGCCCTGTGTGACTTACAGATCTCCAGATATGTGTTCACTAAAGTGTCAATGAAAATCAAGAAAATAGGTCAAATATGCTAATTAATTTTGCAAATTAGGTACTTAAAATGCATATACTGTAAATCGAATCAGTTTGAGAATGCCCAATTCCAGCAGATCGTGTCCGGGCCCACATGGTTAAGTCGTGGTATTTATTCTCTTTACTTTGAGGACAGCTGTCATCAAAAAAAAAATGTTTGTGGCCGTAATCCTCGCTTTTACTGTTAAACCAATGACAACATCTCTAAATTAGATTCTTGGACCGCACTCCCCTCCCTGCAAGAAATTCGAATTTAAAAGGGCGCCATCTATTAGTGAAATTTTATTTATTATTTTATTTTAAAATATGATTTATCGTATTTAATTATGCCAAGCATGATTTTTAAAATATCAGCACACATTATCTAGGTTTAATGTTAGAAAACATAAGTACATAAAAAATAAATTGCGAGAACAACAAAATATCAACAGATGGAGAATTAAAACAAATTACTTGGTGAATACCGGACTACAAATGAAAACTCACTATTACACTGCGAATTCTGTTAGTCCCGTTCGTTAAATAACTCCGTAGGAGTTAATGGTAGAACGAAAAGGGGGGATCAAATGAGGGTCGGTATTTTTTTAAACCTGTCAGACTATACGATTTTCAATAGCGTCAATATGTACATTACGCGTGTGTCATAGAGCTTCGCTTCGCGCTAGCTTAATAATAGTTAAACAATAATAACTCATGTGGAACAGAACATTGGGGCCAAGTACGTGTTATTATGAATATTTATTTTTTTAACCTTGATTTGAAAGTCACGACAAGCCTTTCACGCGCTGGGAAATGAATAGGTTCATTCAAGAGACGGTGGTCTCATGCTCTTGGGGAAAAATCCCAATGAGTGTCAACAGCGATGAAAAACTCGTTAATATTTAATTAGGAACCAATCTATATGTTGTTTTATCATGGAATCTTGCCATAGATCAAAAACTTTGGATATTCTGAGCCTGAGGGCTTCTAATCATGAAATTATGTCATAAAAGTGACTATATAATACTGATATAAATAACATACACAACACAAGCATTTTTGGATTGACAGAGGCAGACTTTATTAGGAACACGGTGAGTAAGTTTCATGGTGTAGGTAGAACCTTGAGATGAATACAGATGCATCACACACACAGGCACATTCATAACACAACCACATCACTCGATCGCAAGGATACAATTATTGCCCACAAATCCAACCACGCTCCCACGCAACCCAGGTACAATATCGATAACAAACACCGCCCTCTCGCATCTTCATAATGACGAAGAACTGGTCACACATGCAAATTTTATACTATGAAAATCATATTCTCGCAACAAAACACCTTAAAAATGACATTTAGACACAACCAATTCAAAATTTGTTACATAAATTTCTTCCATAACATCATAGCTTGCATAACTCAAATTTTCAGAGCAATTAATCAAGTCATAAAAAACTAGTAGTGCTTTAAACAACGGCCACAACGATCGATTCTTCAACACGATAGCATAGGACTATATTAATAGTCCAACTATATTAATAGTCCAAAAAATCAGGTGGGGGGGGGGGGGAGGATGCCCGATGTTCGATACTGGAGTTGGGATTTTGGAGGATGCCGAGCTCCTTTGGAGCTCTATGAAAAAATCCTTAAATCAACATTAATATGCATGATTGATTCCTCCAAAACCGCTTGAATTCCTTAAATTTTTACCATACGGCAATAAGACATCATTTAAACAATTTTGTTCTGCAAACTTTTAGTTTGTAGAAGAAATTTGGAAAAAATGCATTTGAAAATTCAATTTTCTCGCCATTTCAAAAATCCCTTGACTGCTACAACGTTATTTATTCAAATTTAGTCTCATTCTCATGTATCTGGGGTCCTACCATGCCTATTGACTCCACGAGGTCCGAGCACGAACGTATACAAATGTACAAGAGAATACTGTGCTCATGCAACACAACGTATACCCGACGTATTGACAGGATCTGGCTTATGTCGAATCACTTTTTGCTCAAATTTCCTTTCCAAGACCTGATTTGTCATAGTTGATCGCATGCTTTTGTGAAGTTAATGTATAGGATTCGTTTTATGGGTGTGTCTTTTTGCAAGAAACCGTTTTTGCACAGTTATGACAAAAATGACCGTATCATGAGCTTAGAATCTATATACATTGTTTACTGGGTATTTATATAAGGTGCTAATTTTCCGAATTGCCATACATATTGTTACACCTGTAGGGATGCCAACTAAATCTGACCTTCCCCCCTGAAAAAAATGACCATTTTGTAAAAATGTTTCCAATGGATTTTTGTATCATTTCCACCCACTTATCTTAACATGGTCAAATCCATAAGAAACTAGAATTTCGCGGTTCTCGGCTTTCGCGCTCGCTATATTCAAAGAATATAAGCTGTGGGCCGCCCCATGACCTTTGACCCTGGCACGTGACCTTTGATCTCATCAACATATGAGGGATCGCATGGTGCACCTATGACAAAAGTTTGGTTCCAATTGAACTTCAAGTTTTCAATTTAGATCAATTTTACATTTTTAGCCCATTTTTCAACTTGACCTCACATGACCTGTGACCTTTCAACATGACCTTTGACCTCATCAACATATGAGGGATCCCATTGTGCACCTATGACAGAAGTTTGGTTCCAATTGAAGTTAAACTTTTCAATTGAGGTCAATTTAAAAAAAAATTAACAATTTTTGACACACACACACATACACCCCCACAAACACACACACATACATACACACGCACAACGGATTGCTAAGTGGTCCTGCCAGCTATAGCTGGCGGCCCACAAAAAGTTAATTTTCTCATAATAAAGCTTTGAAGCTTTAAAACAATGTAAATTGGCTTTTTGTTTAGATATAAATGTAATAAAATTGAAGGAAATTTCCATGTGAGAGTGACTTTAACTTTGTGGTTCAACTTCTTGGTAATTAAAATAATGCTGCCATTTAAAATTTTGAGTAATTTCCCTCTTTTGGATCATTGTTGTGTGTGCTTGTCATGTGTGATTCGTTATGGGTATTGTATAGTTATGCAAATTTTGATTTTTTTTTCAGTTTTAGCGGATGTCTGTGTCTGGCCTTTTGTTCATCTCCACCGTGTTGTATTGTTTGTTCCTTTTAGCTCTGTATATATTTTTGCATGGAAATAAAGATTATGATTTAGAAGCAGTGAAGACAAAAAAAAAACAAAACTAATATTATAACTTAGACTCGGAGAAATCGACGAGCATCAAATTAAATAGATATTAAATACATCATTCCCCGGAACGCTTATGTCGCCTGCCATCGCAGTTTGCCAACGGGAGTTGCAGTTTGGTGATGTTAACCTTTGTTTACAGCCACAGCTCACAGTCCGCAGCAGAAAAAGTTATCCCTATGTGTGTTCCTGCTAAAGAAGGCAACACAAAAATACAATGTCTTGAACCTTGTCACTCTTGCTATTTAGGCATGAGAAAGATAGTGAGTGACCAGGTTCAAGACTGTGGATAGTTGCCTTGATTTAATTTGATGCTTGCCGGTTTCTCCGAGTCTCTATGTTTGTTCAATTTTGGTTGAGAGGGGCTTTGTTATATATGTTATGAAACATCTCAAAGTTCATAAGCAGAACACACACAAAAAAAACAAGACCGAGAATGTCTCGGAAGCTGTGAATGAATAAATAGCATGTGATGATTTGAAGGGGGAGGTTCACAATTGGTTTGAGCATGAAAGAAAAGCCAAAAAAAAAACTAGTACATTTCACTGTTCATCTTATACTGGTATTTTATTTTCACGTTGCTCGTCGTTCGTACGTACATCCTACAACGCCGTACCAAGGCAAGGCTTATCCTAAGACTAAGTTTTCATACAGTGACAAGAGATCGAGTGTTTGACTTTGTACAATGTACATGAAAAAAACCCAGTAATTTACAAACCAATTCATCCTGAAAGAGTGCTGGTTGAAGCTGCCCCGGTGATGTAATGCCAATACCTGTTGTAGGGCCTATTTTGTATGATTCGCTAAGCTATACCTCTTGCAACATGCTAAAATATCATGTCTCAGAAGTTACAAATTAGCAACTACACTCACACTGTAGCAAGGTACTCTGTGCACGGTATCAGTGCTGTATCATGGCCTCAAGATGGGTATTTGCATGCGAATCCACCAAATCTTGTCATCAGAACTACTCTCTGAATCACGGTTTTCATTCTCATCAAGTCTTCATCAAATAGTAAATTTGTTGTTTCGAAAAAGCATGAAAGGCGGCTAATTTCAGCTATGAAACTCCGGTAAGCGCTATCAAATATGGCCGACATCAAAGTTGAATTGGTTGAATCTTGCTCGTTTCACGGCGCAAAACCGTGTATTTGCCGTCCATAACAGATTTTGTGTGCCGCCTCGTCGCGCCAAAACGGTTAGTGTAAAAGGCTGAAACACAGATTGGGCAGAATGAGCAAAATGAGCAGAATGAACAGAAAAAAAATGGGCAGGATGAGCAGAAAAGCATAGTAGCAGATTGAGAAGAGAATCAGAATGGGCAGAAAAGCAAAATCGGCTGAATGGGCAGAAAATCAGAATGAACAGAAAAGCAGAATGGACAGGCAGAAAAGGCAGCATAGGCGTCGATCCGGGGGTATATACCCCCCCCCAATATTTTGATGAGAGGGGATAGTCAATACGATCACCCCCCAATGTCGACTTCCGTTTGACCAAAATAACCTCATATTTTACCATAATAGTTAAAAAACTGTAAACCACACGCTTTGCACACATTTTGTTCTACTTACAATTACATTTAAAGATTTTATGTTCCAATCATTTGCAGTGTGCAGCAAGGCAATGCAGTACTGCAACAAATTAAGTTAAATTTATTGTAATACATCAAGAGGGTGCAGTACTGCAATATCCTTCACAAGCTTAAGTTTACTGCAACACACTGCAACCAGCATGCCCTGCAGTCAAGCCTCAAAATAACGGGTGCAAGGGCGCAAATTTGCGCCAGGAGTAAAGCATGCAAATGCGACTGGGAACGGCGAAAAAAAATAGTAGAAAGGCGAAAAATGACATGTAAAAATGCGGCCCGGAGCTGAATAATTAACAGGAAGAAACTTATAAGAAAATTGTCCGTGATATTTATTTTGCGATTGATAATGGTATTAAACCTTGTCGGGGCAGTATTCCAGGTGGGGTATTTTTGGCTTCGCGTTCCGGGCCCAGTTCTCAAGCTGCGATGATATAGTAATATTTTTCACTTAACCTTTTACTGAGAATAAATGAAGGGAGTAGGACGGTCATCAATGGTTTGTACTGGATCGATCGGCTGGTGGTGGGGGTCGGGGGGTTATACTTATCCATCTGGACATATATGAGTAATCGGTTATGCATCGGTGGTCGGGAAAAGAACTGAATTTGCCGATTACACGTTGAGAGATTGAAATTGCTTGCTAGCGAGTGCCTAGCAAGGAGAAATTTCGATAAAAAAACAGTCGCTTTTCATGATACAAAACATCAAATACTGTCCTCAATTGTTAGAGATAAAAGCCTTTGAACAAAATGTTATCGGACATCATCAAGGACATAAATTATATAATTAGATAATAAACCAATCAGGGCACTTATTAGCATTATTGACAACCATTATTGATAGCACGCCTAATTTTGTAGACACGGCTTCGGGTCAAGACAGAAATGGACCCAAAAATGGTAAGATGTGCAAATGTGATTCCGGGCGGCCGCGCGGCGCGGCGGGGGTTAGAATTTGAATGGAAAAGCTACGTTTTTTAGAACTTTTAACGTACGGTTCAGTTCAGATATCATTGCACAGAAAAGTTTCTGTTGCACATTTCAAGCATTTATTCCATATTTTTGATCTCGTTACAAAATACGCATGCAGATTAGCCTTATCTAGTTAGGGCCGGTCCCAATACTACAAAAGTGCGATGTTCTGGAGAGGTAGAGTAGCAGAATTCGACCACAAGCGATAGGGTGTGTGGGGGTACTTAGGTACACGGCATGGCGACTCGACAAAAGGTGGGTTTGCAAACTTCTGGTAACAGGTGTTTCAAAAAGGGCTGGTGTTAAAATTAAAGTCACAGTGTTAATGATGAACCTCAGTGCCCAAGTGTGAAATAGGAATGTATTTAAATTATTCACTACTTTCTGTCATTCATGGAAACACGGCCCACTGACATTGAGGTGATTTGTGCATTTCATACAATTTCACAAATTTTGCGAGAATACGCATCTGCTTGTATTGTGTAGACAACATGGCAGAAGCTTGGAAATGTTACGGTAATTATGGGCGGGGGTAAGGAATGTCGGCTGTGCATAAGAAAAAAGGGGGCTTAGTGTTAAAAAGGGGGCGGTACAAGTGAGGCTGCGGTAAAAACGGGTGCAATGGTAAAAAGGTTGCGGTAACAGAGGCTGCTGGTAAAAAGGGTGCTTTGGTAAAAAGGGTGGGGCAAGAAGAAGGGTGGGTTGAGAACACCACGCCACACAGTGCAGGGGTGCGCATGTGTAAATCAATAAAAGTTTGAGTGCAAATATATGCATTTAAATTAGTAATAAACTTTTTTTCTTATGCATAATAGTTATAAAATACTTTGAAAATATTTCAATGTCATAAATTAATCAGTGCTCTATTTTGCAAACATATATATGAAAAATTGACATTTAGAAAATGTATAGGACAATGGATACGTTTTTTAAAGTCCCATTATGTACAAAAGAAAGAGGACTCTGGACATTTCAATTGCTTATAACTTATAAACGAAAGCACTTTTGAAAATGCCTAAAACAAACAACCCATAATGATTGGACATTTTCAAGTGTCCAGATCATTGTCATCGACATAAGTCTTATTGCATTGGGTTACCATATAACAAATAATAGGTCTTCAAACAACCAGAATTCAGTGACCAATGGTCACTAACCATGGTACATGCCTTTGTACATGCACACCCACACTTGCGCTGCTAAAAAAAGTACTACTGCACCTATACCTGAGTAGATAGGGGTTCTGGTTCATAGAACATTCAGCTCCGACTAGCTGGTGCGTTAGTGATTGCAGTGACCAATAAAGGTCGCAGGATGAGTGATGGAGGCGGTAATCACCAAGAATACTGGTTTTTAACCTTAAGAGGAACTGCACCCCTGTTCAAACAAATTATTAAGGCGGGCCTGGACAGTCCAACTAAAGCCTGAGATGAGATAATGGTAGTAAACTTACGGAAAGTAAATGTGTTATTCAAATGTTATAGTGTTAAATTGTTACTGTATTAAGGTAGGTTAATGATAAACAGGACTTGGAGGTAAATCAAGTATCGTAGACTATTGTATTGTATTTGATGTTTTGAAATTTGCCCCTGGTTCTCAGGAAATGCCCCTGGTCCTAGATTTCCAGGGAACCAGGAGCAACTTTTGAACAAAAATTGCCCCTGGCTGCCGCTGGCTTATTTGATTGACCTGCATGACCTGGGTGACATGCAGTACATCGATTCGATTAGGAGTGCAGCGAAGTGACGGAACATTGCAGTAAAGGACCGTTCATACTTCCACTGCAAGTAGTGCAGTGAATTGCATTGCCTGATTATGCAGGTAGTTACTTTCAACAAAGTTATGAAATTTGTTTTAACTTGCATGGCGAAGTTGCATAAGTTGTAGCAGAAATTGGTCGATATTTAGGCAGGCAGCAGCACCTGCAACTGCTTGCAGTGAGAGTGTTGAACAGACCTTAAATTTTAACCTCACCGCAATGCAGTTGCAGTGGAAGTATGAATGGACCTTTAGGATAGGCAGAAAGCAGAGTAGCACTAGCGGGATACAGCGTTTTTGTTTAGATTTTTTAAAAATTACAATTGTGCAATTTTTGTCTTGATATTTTTATTTGTTTGTGTTTGTTGTTTAATTTGATTGTATTTTTGTCCTGAATTTTTTTTTAACATGTAATGGTTTTGCCTTTGTTTGCATTGTTTTTCATTTTTGTTTTATTTGATAATTTTTACTTTATTTCGGTACTTTTTTCTGCACATGTAGATGCCAAGTAAGCCCCATACGCCTATCGTTGGTTGAGAATGTTTCGCAACTGTACCTAAATCTAGAAACGCAGTTGCAAACTCTCCCAAAAGTTTAACTTCTAATATTGTATCTGGAACTTAAGTATGTTTATGGAATGCCCGCTCAACTAGAAATAAGCATATTGAACTGAGTGACTATATTGGCACAAATGATGTTGATATAATGATTATTGTTGAGAGTTGGTTAGATAATTGTTCTGATTCTGTAATAATTGGTTTTTGTACCCCTCCAGGGTACACTTTCTTAAAGGGATTAGCATCGATAATGCGAGAGAATAGAAAAAATGTGGAAATGCATGTTTTTAACTTATAAATTGTGGATAAGTGCGTACAATTCCATATAACTGCTTTAGTGTAAAAAAACACACCAGATAGTGAAAAAAAATGTATTTGAGGAAATTTGTCATACCGTCTAGTGCAAATAGACATACAGCGACGGCGTCTCAAAATCTGCACTAAACAGCTGATTCTGGTTTACACCAGCACAGAATAAACAAAGATCAATAATGTTTATGTTTGTGGTCAAACTATATTGATCATGGTGCACAATATCACGCTGAAAATCTGTGATATTCACAGGGAAAGGCTTTTTTGATCTCAAGTCGGAATTTTGATATGCACGTATAGAAATTACAGAATCAAATAAAAAGTACTGCCTTGTCTTTAATGTATGGATTTCAAGCCAACCACTTGCAGGTTATGTTCGCATATCCATGCCAGTAACAAAAATATAAAAATATGAATTTTGATGATTTTTTCGATGTTCGGATTAGCAAATCGCTGCTAATCCCTTTAAATATACCTTGTGACTCTGAAAATCGTGGTGGTGGGATTGCTGTAGTTTTTAAGTCTCCTCTGAAATTGATGATCAAACAAAGTGATAGCGTTTTTTACTACTTTTGAACATGTTCATATCACCAACAATTCTCATTCTGTTAATTTTGAAATTGTATATAGATCACCTCCATCTACTGAAAATGGTTTCACAAACACAATGTTTTTAAATGAATTTGAACATTTTGTTACTGAAATCTTCCTGCTTAAAATTAATCTTACTTGGTGACTTTAATGTTCATTGGGATAATCCTTCCAAATATGATGTTATCAAATTCTCAGGTACAACAAATTCTGCTGGTTTTGTTCAGCACGTTAATGGTCCAACTCCTAAAGATGGTCATACGTTAGATTTAGCTTTCACACGCACCGATGAAACACTATTGAAAGACTGCCATACAGAGGACAAACTAATGTCTGATCACCGTGTTATTTGTTTCACATTAGATTTACCAAAACCTTTGAAAAATATAAGAGTTTGCTAAATCTCTTATTTCAAATCAACCACCTCACATTCATCAGGATAGTAATGCCATGTTTCAATGGTATGATTCTGGTATGATATATTTACTTGATAAATATGCTCCTCCAAAAACTTGTATGCGCATTGTTAAACATCGCATGCCTTACTATAATAATTCAATTCACACAGCACGCCGTGAACGCCGTCAAGCAGAACGGAAATGGAGAAAGTCTAGATGTGAGCATGATTGTGAACTTTATTTAATTGCTAAACAAAATGTAAATGATCTCATCATGTCTGCAAAACAAGCATTTTTCAAAGACAAACTATCCTCATGTTCAACTAAAGATGTCTATCGCACACTAAACTCACTGCTCAACAAACATGTTAATCATCAACCATACTATGATTCAGCAACAGAACTCGCCAATCAGTTCTCCTCATTCTTTGTAAATAAGATTGTAAACATCAGAAAGGAGCTGGACAATCAACATGTTAATATTCCTGATTGCTATCAAGACACATCTTGTAAACATATTCCTCCTCTTGAAGTGTTCAGGCCAACTACTGAAGAAGAAATTTCAAAAATCATCAACTCATCACCAAGCAAAACCAGTCGATTAGATCCTATTCCGACATGGTACCTCAAGGAAAATCTACCTCAACTTCTTCCAGTGCTTACTGATATTGTTAATGTCTCTCTTTCTACTGGAGTTTTTCCAAAAGGAGCTCATTCTGCAATCATTAGGCCTCTCCTGAAAAAGCCAACTCTTGATCAAAATACTCTCAAGAACTACAGACCTGTTGCAAACATAACTTTTGCCGGTAAATTAATTGAAAAGATTGCATGCTCACGTCTCACAGAACATATGGATTTATTCAACCTTGCGGACCCTTACCAATCAACTTACAGACCATGGCATAGCACTGAATCGGCACTTATTAAAGTTAAAAAAGACATTATGTTCTCAATCGATGCTAATAAAGCTGTTCTTCTTGTTTTATTAGACTTATCAGCTGCTTTCGACACGATTGATCACAATATCCTAATTTCACGTCTTTCTCAATGAATTTGTGTCAAAGGCCCAGTGCTAAATTGGTTTTGTTCCTATCTTACTGATTGGTCTACCCAAGTTGATATAGCAGGTCAGCTTTCAGAACCGATCACTATGCAGTTTGGTTTACCACAGGGCTCTGTTGTTGGACCTGTTGGCTACACCATTTACACCCTTCCAGTTGGTGACATTGCTAATCATCATCACGTCTCTCATCATGTATATGCCGATGACACACAGTTATATGTATCTTTTGATCCCAAAGTGCCGGGAGAACTCGACGGTGCGTTATCTCAACTCCAAAATTGTATATCTGACATAAAAAACTGGATGACTGCAAACAAACTTAAGTTAAATGAGAGTAAACAGAATTCTTCATTTCTGCATCACCATATAATTATAAACATCTGCCATTTAATGTAACACTTTCTATTGGAAGTGAACACATTGAACCTGCAAAGACCATTAGGAATCTGGGTGCTTTCTTTGACACTCACATGACCATGTCGTCTCATATTACTAATGTTAGCAAATCTGTTGTTTTTCATTAACGAAATATTGCCAGAATCAGGAAATATATCGACCAACCTACATGTCACCATGCTGTACATTCATTAATTCTTTCACGTCTTGAGCCTTCTCTCCTCGTGCCCATCTATTTATATTTCTCGCCTTCAACGTCTACAGAATTGGGCTGCACGTCTTGTATTTGAAGTTGACCGCAAACACGCCCCTGAACCACTTTTGAAATCACTTCACTGGCTACCAATACACCAACGGATCATATTTAAATTACTTCTGCTTGTCTATAAATGCCTTCACAACCGGAATCACACCACTAAATAAACTAGGTGTAGCAGACGACGTCAGTGCCGAGACAGTGTTGGCGTCCGAAATATGGCCCTTGCCTAAAATGAAGAGTCATAAAATGTTGATAAGTTGTGTCTTTAAATGAAATTTGAAACTAATCATAATGTGTGGACTTGTAACAAACCATTTGGGTGGTTAAGATTTTGTCTGTGCCATTTTTGTATAATTTCTGCGGGTTTGGGGAAACTGTGCAATTTTAATTTATAGCAACATTCAACTAGGCTTGGACATTTTGAAAACATGAAAATCTTTCAATGCTCTGTAGCTTAAAAAATCAGCCTTCATCATATGACTTTTTCAATTTTGTTGAAGAGGTATGGTCCTAATCTTCCCAAAAAATCCAGTTTTGAAATAACCAGTCGCTTTATAGCCGAGAAATTGATGCTTGGTGAGAGGTAATTTTGTACACAAGTCTATAGGGAGTTATTTAGTGGTGTGATTCCAACCAAGGACCAACATATTTGTTGAATTTTTTATCTTTATATGTACCAAAGAGACAACTACGATCTTCCAATGATTATCTTCGTCTTGACTACCCTATCACTAGAGTATTAGCTGGTGATAGAACCTTCACAGTATCTGCATCAAAAGAATGGAATAAGCTTCCTGTATATATTAGACAATCTTCATCTACTACTCTCAAAACTTATTTGTTTCCATAATCAGTTTTTATTGCTGTCCTTTATTCTTTTTTCAGTGTTGCCTTGTGTGGTAACACCCGTAGTTGTTTGTCCTTGTTGTCCTTACTCTAGTTCGGTATTTTATTGCAATGGCCCTTTTTGCCATTGTGCCATGAATTAGGCCATTTCTCCATTTCTTGTTGCACAGCGCTAGTAAAAGGCGTTATATTTACCTATATTATAATTATTTTACATTGTATGTTTAACTTCTTTTTAAGTTATCTTGCACTTTTACTATACTTTGTAATGTACATGTAAGTTTGTAGTTTTAAGTCATTTTATTCTGTAAGCGCTCTGAGCCTTTTGGGAATGGCGCACTAAATGCTGTATGTATGTATGTATGTATGTTTAAAGGGGTGAATGTATTTTCGTGTGCAATGCATTTTTTCCTGTTGACAATCAGGGGTCCAACTATACAAGGGAAACAATTTAAAAAACTGCCAAGATCTTGTTGAACCCAAACCAAAGTGTTTCCACCCCTGCCATATTTTGCTATTATGCTACCCGGCTATTCTTCATATTTTGCCATTCTGCCCATTCTGCCATGTCCATTCTGCTCTTCTGCCTTTTCTGCATATTCTGTCCATTCTACTTTTCTGTCTTTTTGCCGATTCTGCCCATTCTACTTTTCTGTCCATTCTGCTCATTCTACCCATTCTGCTTTTCTGCCTTTTCCACCAACCATTGACTCGAATCATCTCTCATCCACCATTAGGCACTTTACGTGTTAAAACCATAGGTATTAATATAGAAATTTGACCTTGGTAGGTCCGAAACAGCGTCCACCAACCCGATAGTTTTTTATTATTGATAATCAGCGAAAATAAGCGTGTTCGTGCCGATTCGAAATAAATTACCGGGACAGCTGTAAACTGAGCATCAATGGATACATCATTTTAATGTGACCGTATAACGAACACATAAACACACACACTAACAGAGTTTCTGAATGATTTGTAGGAGCTTGCTTCGCAGCTGAACAATAATACTAAGTTATTAGTTATGGGTCTGAACATGCAATGCACACTTTTGTTAGAATCGACCATGTACGCACGATTCCAACAGAGCCCCATGATGAGGTGAAACTCATTTCATGAGTCTTATATGGAAATTGGTACCAGGAGAACCAAAACATGTCATTTTTAGCAAAATTAAAAAAAAAAGTTTCTTACTGAAATATGCTCACATCTTCACCATTAATACGAAGGGGTCATTTGAATCAACGGCCATCAAACAACTAGGGCTGTCGTCCTCCGCATGTTATTTTTATGGTGACATGTTGATATAATTGGATCAGGACATCAACATAAATTTTAATACAATTTTATCATTCAATCAAACTGACTGTATGCTTATCTAAACCCTAATCTAGACTGGACACACTGGAAACTCATTACCCACTTGACCCAGTCAACTCCAGGCAGGGTCTCCTTTGGGACACTTGAATTAGTATTGAGTTGGAGGTAAATGAACTTAAGATGTAATGTAGGCCAGGTTACCAGAAAAAAAGAATTGGTCATAAATTAAAACGTGGCGGGCAGGAGTAACTTTGTCCGAGACATTCCGAGAAAACATTTGTTAGGTCATCTGGGGTCAAGGTCAGGTCAAATTTTAACTTGCTCTGATTGAACTCAAACTTGGGAGAAGTGATCCTAATGTAGCAATAGAGCCTGATTCTAATGTGTTTGAAGTTGGTATACAGTATCATTGTTATATTGATATGCATGATTAAAGTGGCACTGGCACATTTTCAGAAAATATGAAATTTCTTCAATTTGCTCGCAAATGATAGTCTAGGCCATTGGAAGAATAGAGATATATTTTACACATAAAAATAACATACCCAAAAACAGATAGGGACATTCCCAGATAGCAAGCAAATGTTGGGCCAACGTCGGCAATGGTCGGCATGGTCACGGTCGGCAAGGCAACGTCTAGCCAACGTCGGGGTGATGTCAAAAATTATCATGAAAGTTACTTTAACTGGGTTGACAGATGGGTGGCAAAGCAATGTTGGCCCAACATAGGATTACGACAAGAATGGGGGACGTTAACTTAGAAGTTGTCATGGAAAATGAAAATAACGTTACTTGTATAGACCAGTTAACATGTTTACATTCTGAGTCGGTCACGTGACCTGGAAGTAGCAGCTCGCAGGCAAAACATTAGAGGTCATTGTATACCGCTGTATAGTAGATCGGTTGAGTTTTATTATCTTCATAACACGCTTTGAATTTCCCCATAAATATTGTTCTAATTAATTATATTTACTGCCCTGCATAATCAACAATGCCAGACAGTTGTTTTGCCGTCGGTTGCGCTAATCAAGGACTCCAAAAGGCGCAAATAGCGGTGAACGATTATATGATAATAACACGCATTATAACCACCTCATACTAGATTCGATCAATATATGAATTATATTCAGTAATTATTAAGATAACCAACATGCATAAATCTAAAATAAAACACATTATAGATTTTACATGTAAGTTTTATCTTTATTATGATAGGTTTAGGCCTGCAAATACTGAATTTACAAGCTCAGAAACCGACCATTTTAGATCCGTACATGCTTATTACCCTGCGGGGCCCATCCAAATTGGATCTAGAGCATAGTTCGGTTCTCGGGGATGGGAATTTGCCGCCAGCGGCCCTACTGGGCCTGACTGGCTTGATTGATACCCAAACTCTATGCGAATAGTACGGGGGATTTTGACGGGCACGCTGCGCCGTGTCTCATGCTAGGTACGATACGGGTCTCCTGCCCTAGGAAAATCCTACCATATCATGCATGGTACGATACGCACCGCGCTGTCCTCATTGTATGTATTCAAATTACAAAGATAACCACATGATTTTTTAATAAAACCAGAATGCATGTAAGGTTCATCTTCAGAATATACGAGGTAAATCATGGAGCTATAAAATCCTCCCACACAGTAGAATCTTACTCATAAGGATCGGGTAATTGTTCCCCAGATTTTGTTTTCAGTCGCTCCAAGTACTCTCTGCAATTGTTTTCAGATAAATCTTTAATATATTTCACATTTCATTCCATCTTCACCGATAAATATCTTGAAGAAAAAAGCTCGCGAAAACTTCCACCACAGATAGATACTGAGATTACACGCGTGCCAAGCACTGTTACTATGCTGGGATAGTGACCCAAGGTGCATCGTATTTACAATTGATGCTGACGTCAGATGTTAACTGGTCTATAGGTAAATTTGATTAAATATGTAGTTGTGTTTGAAATTTTGGATCATTAAGGGTTCTAAAATGGATTCCATTTGTTCGGGGATGTCGGTACTAAGACAACGTAAGCCCAACGTTGCGAAATTGGATAGCGTGGTCTTGACGACCTCTCATTTTTTCTTACTAAATTTTAAACTTTTGGACCATTTTAATCTTCTCCTGTGCTGCTACATTTAAGTTTTCTTATTTAGTGGTTGGAATTAATTGCATTTTTGTAGGACATTGTATTTGCAGCTTCAAATGGGAAGCAATCATGCACAAGTCAAAATTTTCACCTGATGACACCATAGAACAAATATCTTACCTTGTCAGGAAAAGATTTCGTCTTACTGATATTGATATAAAATTGGATGGATTTGAGCACAATGCTCCAAGTAATTGGTCGAGCTATGAGTTTTTAAAAAAATTTGTGCGTGTCGCGAAACTGACACCAGGCATCCTAAACCCAACCAGGCGGGTGTAGTGACACTGTGTACAAATGCCCATAGACAATTTTGATATCAATGTTGATAGCGCCACCATTTTCGATAAGCTACATAATTAATTATGCATAAACGCATTCATGACGTAAACCGGGGGATGACGTAGCATAATAGCGCCACGCACGACTGGCGAACTATAAGCTACAGATTTCATGCAGATCAGTGTGCAGTATGCATCCGTTCTCTTGATCGAGTGTCCTATCCCGATTTATTTAGGATCCCTGACCCAACACCTGACCTTTAACAATTTGACCTGACACCCAACATGACACCTGACACCAAACATCTACCCAACACCTGACACCCAACATTTGACACCTGACACTAGACATTTGACAAAAGACACCCAACACCCAACCCCAACACTTGACACCCAACATGACACCCAGCATCTGACACTTGATCTGACACCCAGCATTTGACACCTAACACCCAGCATTTGACACCTAACACCCAACATTTGACACCCAAATCCAACATCCAATACCCATCAACTTGACACCAACCCGGCCACAACTTGACACCGATTATGACACCCACCCAAACACACATGTGACCATCACCTGAAACCCAACACCTGGCACCAAATGTCTGACACTTAACCTGACACCAAACCCCATACACCTTATACATGACACCCAACATATAATTCCTGACATCTGAGACCATACATCGGACACCAGAAACCAGACATCTGGCACCAGACCATGACACTATACACCACCTCATTCTCCACTTGACACCACAAACTAATTACCACGAGCAACCAAGAAATGAAACATCCCTAAACTCTTTCAACCAATCATTAGCCAACTGACCAATTAATCAAAATAATTGGACAGCACAATTACTTTGCTAGCTGTGACAACACATCAGCTTCAAAGTTGATGAAACAAGCTAAACATATTCTGTATATTCCTTAATTATAGAGGAATAAATTCCTGCAATAGGAGACAGAATACAACCTACCGCAAGAAGATTTTGATAATTGGCACAATTTTGAACGAAGCAATTATTGATTATTGACCCGACACCGGCCCAACTATAATCCAACGTTGGCGTAACCTATTTCTGACGTCGGATCAATGTTATGCCAACGCCAAATTTTGTACGTTGGACCAAAAATGGCCCGCTGGCCAAAATGATGTTTGTCAGACGTCTTTTTGCAACGTTGGCCCAACGTTCGTTACTACGTTGCGCCAACGTTGGCCCAACATAGTCTTGTTATATGGGTTAATAAGAGGCTAAAGACATCCAGGTAATTTGTAGGCCGTACCGGGAACTGCCGTAACTTTAATTAACAAATGTGTCTATTACATGACTATCATAGACATGAGAATCAATTCTAGTCTGTGTTTTCTTGTGTTAAATGCCATTTCTGCGTCGTCTGATGTCGCCGGCGACATTAATTATAAAAATCGTTCTGTTCACCCATAAGCACGCGGATTTGGGCTTAATAATTTCAGGTGAGGGCTACTGTATAAAAAAGCTTTACAACCATGAAAAAATATCAATTTTGAAAAATCTAGAGGGTGCAATATTTTTCAAATGTGCCAGTGTCTCTTTAATGCCTTTGAGTGATTATTTCACAGCATTTGTTCTGTTTATTATTTTGTCACTAAAGGGATTAGCAGCGATTTGCTAATCCGAAACATCGACAAAATCATCAAAATTCATATTTTTGTATTTTTGTTACTGGCACGGATATGCGAACATAACCTGCAAGTGGTTGGCTTGAAATCTGTGTATTAAAGACAAGGCAGCACTTTTTATCCGATTCTGTAATTTCTATATGTGTGTGTATCAAAATTCCAACTTGAGATCAAGAAAGCCTTTTCTGGTGAATATCCCAGATTTTAAGCATGATATTGCGCACCATGACCAATACAGTTTGACTTCAAACACAAACATTATTGACCTTTGTTTATTCTGTACTGGTGTAAACCACAATCAGCTGTTTAGGGTAGATTTTGAGACCCCATCTCTGTATATCTATTTGAGACGGTATGACAAATTTCCTCAAATACTTCATTTTTTTCCACAATTTGGTGGTTTGTTTCTATGTTAAAGCAGCAATTGTACACACTTGTCCATGTCCCTGATTTAAAAGTTTAAAAAACAAATTTCCAATTTGTTTTTTATCCTCTCGCATTATTGATGCTAATCCCTTAAATTTTATTTGTAGGCCTAAGCATGTTACTAACATGTGAACGAAGTCTGCTTTAGCCGGTTATTTTCGGATAAAATGCAGCTTAATTGCATACAATGTAAATGTAGTATGATATAAAGGTCAACAATCTTTAGATATGTTAATGATTGGTTTTTGAGGCCAACTTCAAGGGGTGGACCAAAATGCGTGAAATTTACAACCCTTTTTCAATGCAGTTTTCACAATTTGTCTCAGGTAGTCATAAAGGCTCCTTTCCATCCGTAGAGTCACTTAGGTTTGAACTACTATAATAGCCTATGGTACAAATACGATTGGAAGTAGGGTATGACAAGTACTATAGCAGGGTGAGTGTGGCCAGCCATCAGTTAGGTTATGAGTCAAAGCGATTATTGTCAAAAAGAGTGGTGTGCGCGTCCCCCTTTCAAGTACTTTTCTATCTCTTCTTCAGTTAATAGCAGATGGCAATTTCACATAAATCTCAACTTCAGCTGAGTGCTGTTTCACAGTAGATAGCAGATGGCTAATTCACATGAATATTGTCTTCAGTCGATAGCAGGTGGCTACAATTCATCTGCTATTTAACATGAATCTCATCTCCGGTATAGCAGATGGATGTTTAACATAAATCTCGACTCTAGTACATAGCAGATGGTTGTTTCACATATCGTCTTCATTAGACAACAGATTGCAAATTCACACGAATCTTGTCTTCAGTAGACAACAGATGGCTAATTCACATGAATCTTGTCTTCAGTAGATAGCAGATGGCAAATTCACATGAATCTTGTCTTCAATAGATAGCAGATGGCAAATTCACATGAATCTTGTCTTCAGTAGAACACAGATGGCAAATTCACATGAATCTTGTCTTCAGTAGACAACAGATGGCTAATTCACATGAATCTTGTCTTCAGTAGATAGCAGATGGCAAATTCACATGAATCTTGTCTTCAGTAGATAGCAGATGG
>JAMKCH010047646.1:0-12047 GCA_023653785.1 Ophioderma brevispina | reverse complement strand
CATCGCAATTTAGGGTGCAATGATAGATTTCACATATCAGGTGTCCTGCGGCGCAAGGTTACCCAGTGCTCCAATTTTGTTGGCACTGGTGTCAAATTGTTCGTCTTGCCTTATTTTACAATGTTTGGCATTTGGTTTCGTAATTAGTGGGCAAAATGTAACAAGGGTCTACATGGTGTATAGGGGTCACCAAAACTTGACCTCAAATTGTATACAGAGCTGTCACCCAAAGAAATGAAATGAATTTTCTGCTTCAGTATATGACCAGGGCAATAATTTGACACCGGTTTCAACAAAATCTGAGCACTGGATTTTTTTTGCCCCAGAATGACCTTGAACCTTATCAGGGCTGTAGCAGCATAACTAAAGGTGGGAACCTATACAAACTATACCTTTTTTTAATCCTTATAATGAGACAAATACATTGGTGTACATTTAAACACAATTTGACTTGATTTCAAATTTACCCCTGTACTAATTGTACCCCCTTATTTTACTAAGTTACCCACATTTCCCAGAGGTTGGACCCAAATATTCTGATTCAGCACCCTTCAAACTATAGAAAAACATCTTCAAACCTTCTTCCCCAAACTTCTAGAATGGGATTCTCATTTATAACGCTACTAATAAAGTCGCTTACGCTTAAGTAACTGTTTTGCGCAGCAGGCTTATAAATTTACGAATTTTATGAATATTTATGAGATTTTATGAATATTTATTAGATTTTAGGAATATTAATGAGTTAATACATGAATTTTCATGAGAGGGTTGCGCTGCAGGCCTATAAAGCCCAGTAATCTACTCATTACAGTGACTTAGGGTTAGGGTGAAAGCCCAGTGATCTACTCGCCCCAGTGATTTATGGTTAGGCCAAAAGCCGAGTGATCTACTCGTTCCAGTGACTTAGGGTTAGGGCGAAAGCCGAGTGATCTACTCGCCCCAGTGATTTATGGTTAGGCCAAAAGCCGAGTGATCTACTCGTTCCAGTGACTTAGGGTTAGGGCGAAAGCCGAGTGATCTATTCGCTCCAGTGACTTAGGGTTAGGGTTACGGTTAGAATTAGGGTTAATTCTAACCCTAAACCATAACTTTAACCCTAACCCTAAGCCTAACACCTAACCCTAACCCTAACCATAACCATAAACCCTAACTCTAACCCTAAAACCGAATAAATTAATTATTAACGGAATAAAGCAATACTTAGAATATTTAACATCGTAACAAACGAGGATGTCCTCGGTTGTAACGAAGTCCTCATTTATATAGTAAAAAGTCAGGTGTGTGTCCTCGGTTGTAGGTGAAAACAAACGCACACACACACATCAATATGAAGCAGTCCATAAAAATGATTCATTTTATACATACATGTAGGTATTAAATAAAACTTTTTACCCCTTCAAAATTATCTTCAAAAGTAGATCTCTAGAAGGAGGTCATGAACAGAAACATAACACAGTTCAAATGAAGTGAATCTGCCACAAAGTTCTTGCAAATTAAAGGTTTAAAGTTAGAGCCAAATTAACAATGATACAGGACTGCATGGAAACCTATCATACAAAGAAAATGTTACTAAATTTAAAATAACATACTACATTGTGAAAAAATCACATCTTATTGCAAATTAACATCACACTACCTAGGGTAATACAATCTGCCCAGGATGACAGAAAATGAAAATACTATACCTGCCTAACTTGCTGCATGGGACTATTATGAACTGCGTTTGTCTAGTACATGTAAATGCCCACTTATAGTATTTGGTCTTGATACAGATAGTGTGGAGGTTCTAACCCTGGCCCTGCTTGTTGTAAACATGGTCTATGCCACTTATTATTTGACAATTGATGACCTTGATGGCCTGGAGTTTGAGGTTCAATGGTACTCAATAGACGGCCGGCCATTACAGCAAAAAGTGCTCAGAAAAAGTTTTGACGGCGTAATTTGTTACAAACATCCAACCATGTGGATTTGCATCCTCACGGGACATACAATAGCGTATTCTAATTTTTTAATTTTAGGGTAAAATATGTCCAAAAAAGGTAAAAATTGTCCAAAAATAGGTAAATCAGTCGAAATGCATTCCTTTCATAAAATAATCTATCAGAACATGTCCATTTACCTTCAAAGGAGTCATATTTAAGTGAATATAATGGAAGCCATTCCAATTTATAAATTTTGGGGTCAAAATGGCCAAAAAAGGTAAAAATAGTCCAAAAATAGGTAAATCAATCATATTGCCTTTTTTTCTCAAGCTGTTTCATCAGAACATGTGCGTGTACATCCCAAGGGAACACAAATGAGCGGATTGAGTGCTAGCCATTTCAATTTGCATATTCTGGGGTCATATTGGCCAAAAAACATCAAAATTGACCCCAAAATCCAAAATGCCTTGTCAACAATCATAATGGGAATATGTAAAGTTTTTTTTTTCAAAAGAACGATAATTAACTGAATAGAGTAGTAGTCATTTCAATTGACACGTTGTAGGGTCAAAATGGCCAAACAAGTTCAAATTTGTCCAAAATTAGGTCAAAATGGCCAAACAAGTTCAAATTTGTCCAAAAATAATAAATTAGTCATAACACTCTCTTTTCTCAAAATAGCTAAAGTTCATAGTTCACATCACCAGAGTACATTAAAGTTGAAAATGAGTTGGCCATTATGATGCACTTTTTGGAGGGAGCAAAGAAATCAAAGAAATCAAAAGTTGTTATAATTGTTATTATCAATGCCCTCCTTTACGGTTACGCATAGTGCTATGATACACAAATGAAAAAAATAATACTAAGAATGCATTCTATAAAGCACCCAATGTTTATTATTTTGTTTTCAGTGGATAGCTATGGTCCTCCTCTTTCCATTGATATCAAAATAACTACCAACATACCTAGTGTGGCGTCAAAATGACGTCATCAAATCCTCTAGTCTGCAAAATTGGTCCCCGAAATTGGTATTTTCCACAGAAAATCTATAGGCGAAAATCCAATTTTGCGCTAAAAAAGTTAGGAATATCGGATTTTCACAGGGTTTTCAGCTCTAAATGATGACAAATGGCTAATTTTCTATAAACATAGAGTTAAATTGTGCATAATATTTTCAAAAAAAAGCACCATAAATTTCCTCGGGTGGCAATCACCCCCTTACCTTTCGACTTTGACGACATACCCTAACCACTGTGAAGGTACTATCTTCACATTTTTCGCTAAAATGACCAGAAAGGATGAGTTGTGTTCATCAGAATGCAAATAAGTTCAAAGAACATTATTATTGTGATTATTGATTTTATTTTTATTGAATATTGGCTATTCTAATGTATAGCCCTGAGAAATATATGTTACAATATTAAGATAAAGTTTAAAAACTTATTAAAAAGTAATTTAGCTGATTATAAATGTCCATTTAAACTTAACATCCGAGATCTAGAAAAATCAACACCCTGGCCCTAACAACTATTTTTAAATATTCAAAAGAAATCTATATAAATTCACAGGGTAATGATTTAAATTTAAAATTTCTTGTCCCATTTCGACAGTCTATATACCATGTTTACTTAATTATATCCCTTGGGATGTTAACGCATATATTCTTTTGACCTACTGTGCAAACAGAAGATATAATGTAAGAGTAGGACAAAGTGATACATTTCGTTATCTCACCCATTTTAATTGATTTTGATCAGTTTTTGGATGAATTTTGTCCCATTTATTCCATTTTGAAATCTATAAAGTTAAATAGCTAGCACTCTTTTCACCTGATGAAAAGGCAAAACACTTACTTTGAAAAGAGGGCATTATAATAGATTTGGCCATTTCAACCCAAAATCTGTCAATTAAGGCAACTAGCTTTCTATTCGCTTATTATGACTCCTTTGGATGTAAGTGATTTGACAATTTTGGAACAATTTTGCACTAAAGCTACTTATTGACGTTTCCTTGAGATATAACGGCAAATGTTTCCTTGAAAATGTTTGTGAAACGAAGGTATTCATTTTTGGCCAATTTCACCCCAAAATCTATAAATCGGAATGGCTTCCATTTTATCCACTTAATATGACTCCTTTGAAAGTGAATGGACATGTTTTAATCAATTATTTTAAGAAATGAATGTATTTCGACTGATTTACCTATTTTTGGACAATTATGACCCTTTTTTGGCCATTTTGACCCCAAAATTTATAAATTGGAATGGCTTCCATTATAGCCACTTAAATAGGACTCCTTTGAAGGTAAACGGACATGTTCTGATAGATTATTTTAAGAAAGGAATGCATTTCGACTGATTTACATATTTTTGGACAATTTTGACCTTTTTTGGCCATTTTGACCCCAAAATTTTATAAATTGGAATGGCTTCCATTATATTCACTTAAATATGACTCCTTTGACTCCTTTGAAGGTAAATGGACATGTTCTGATGTTGTAATAAGAATTAAGGTCCCAGATTGTACTTTTACAGCAGAGCTGGAAATGCAAAATTTCCGTCCGTCCATTATAATAGTGTCACATTACGAAAATGACATCAAACTTGACTTGCCAGAATGAATGGAACAACTAATGGATGAGCCTAGACATGTACATGGCGCTATTTCTCGGCCACCTCTTATCGGAAGGCTGTTTCCAGCGGCTGTTGAATTATTATTGGGATCTCCAATATTAATTATTCTAATTGCAAAATTCTTTCTTTTGCGACACATAGACATTTTCGAGCTTTACCATTCACAGGTGTTGTTTATCAGCCAATTAATTACCTATGCAACTGTGCAAAAATCTCACAATTTTTGAAAAATTGGGGGTGCTCTTCCAAAAAATGTGCTGTTATTGCTTTAAGGATAAACCTGAAATAGGCAAATTTGGTGCTGACAGATGACATCTGTAATACATGTGTCCACTACTACCCACATACCAATATCATAAACTCAATTTGTTTATTTTTGACCTTGCATGGTTCTTTTCTACTGTTCATATAGCTGTACTACTCATTTCAGGAGAATTGCAATAAAGCTTGAACCACTTTTCATTGAAATTAAACCTAAGCAATTTGCCTCCCCATCTTTTTCAATAATTTTCTGCCATTTTCTGCTAATGTTGACAAACTCGGTGTAAGTTTGAACTTTTCTTGTTTATTCAAAACAGGTGACTCACTGGTATTTCTTCATCAGGCAGTGCTTAAGTTTGTTTCACCAAAGCTATATATTGGAGCTACCAGCTCAACACTGAAGGCATTTCAGCATGGCTTATCTGATGTACAACTTTTCCCAACTTTTCAAGATCATCTTTACAATCAGTACGGCAGCACATTTAGCAATTCCAATTCTACTCCTGTATCAAATCACACTTTCCGTGGAACTTCAATTAACTCCGCTCTGGAATTCCTCCGACACTGACTATCCATGCACCCTTCTGGACAGCCAAGCGCAGGATGGGCATGCCTATGGGATTACCATTTGGGGTTCAACCAAGCATGCATGCAGCATGAACATAACAGCAACACTGGGGTCGCATACTTCTCTGCAGTTAGTTGACGGACGTTTGCAAGGCACAGACTACCTGTATGTGGAACGACTTGGTGATGTGATCAACTGCAGCTATAGGTATGTGGTCTTCACAGAAGCACAATGGACATGTCCAGTTACTTTTGCACATGAAAACCTAGTGGTTCATTTCCGGGGAAATGTTACATTTCATGTTAACTCAACCGTAAGTGAGGAATTCAAATGTCCAGAATGGGGTGATGATCAGGAAGGTAGTCATGGTAGTGGTAGGCCAAATTGCAGGCCAGTGCAGGGATACAATTACATAAAATATTGCATCCATCGATCAGTAAGGGATATTGAGTATTGCACCTACGGCAATTTTTTTGACTACTATTTTGAATGTCGAAATGGCCTTGTATTTCTTTGGCTAGATGACACCAGATGTGACTTGGGTTGTCCATCAAACTGTAACTGTATTCTTGGCGATAGGTATGCCCGTGTTCACTGTGCTGAAACCAACAACAAATTATCAGGCCAAAAGCACTTTATTTTGTTCCCATCAAACATCTCAAATTTAAACTTCAGTGCAAACAGAATCAGGAGCATATCTCTGGATGCATTTTCCATGTTAGGCATGCATATTCAAAATCTTGACCTTCGATGGAATAATCTCATTTCACATTCTGAAACATTTCAAAATCTAAACAATTCAAAAAGGTTCCACTGGACTGCATATTTGATTAACTTGAAAGAATTGTTGTTGAGTTATAATAGATTGGTAAAATTAGACTCAACTTGCCTTCATGGGTTAAATAATCTGATTTTGTTGGATCTCCAGCAAAATAGATTGATATCCATAGCAAGAGATGCCTTTTATTATTTAGATTATTTGCAATACATTAAACTAGGAAGTAATTCCTTGGTAACTCTTAATGAAGGCCTTTTCCGTGCCTCACCTCATTTATCTGAATTATATCTGCGTAACAATAGCATAGTCACCTTAGATGATGATTTTTTTAATGATTTAACCAAATTAAAGGTCCTGTATCTTCACAGCAATAGGTTAAAGGCACTACAAATTAGCCTATTTCAAAGTCTCCCAATGCTCTGGATGCTTACATTACAAAACAACAACTTACAAACACTGGCTGATGGTACATTTCAAAATCTCACAAGTCTGGAAAGCATGTCATTGGCATCCAATCACCTTGTCTCACTACAAAAAGGGGTATTTCAGGGTTTAAGTGCAATGTTTGTGCTATTCCTGGAAAACAACAAGTTAGTTTCAATACAGGTTGGAGTTTTTGATGAAATGAATAATCTCTTCATCCTAAGCCTTGCTGACAACAACTTGAAAGTTTTAGCTTTTGACTTGTTTCTACATTTACAAAATATGCTGTATTTGGATTTATCAAACAATACTTTGGAAGTTTTACCTAAACTTGGGCACATGTCAAGATTATCACTACTGAAACTGAGAGGTAATATGCTGACTGGTGTGAAGAGTATTACCTTTGAAGGGCTGCCTAATTTTATTCAGGTATTTGTAGACCAACCAGAAATCTGTGAATGTTTTTTGCAACATGTAGATCATTGCTCAGCAACAAACCCACTATCACATTATCACACTTGCAATAGATTATTGACAAACATAGCACTTGTGATATTTTTGTGGATACTTAGTTTTTGTGCCGTATTTGGAAATACAACAGTATTGTATTTAAGAAAGCTTCATTATAAAGAAAGCAGAATCCAGTCTCTGTTACTAGGTAACCTTGCAATGTCTGACCTACTCATGGGTGCCTACATGCTCATCATTGCCTCCGCTGATATTCATTATGGGGAGTACTTCCCAATGAATAGTGAAGCATGGCGTACCAGCGTACTCTGCAAAATAGCAAGTATTTTGTGTATTTCTTCTAGCGAAGCCTCAGTGTTGTTTCTCACGCTGATCAGTATCGACAGATTTGTCGGTATAAAGTACCCTTACACTACTCGTAAGTTACACACTAAATCCACATGGGTAGCATGTTTATGTATTTGGATATTTGCCATAGCGGTAGGGATAATACCATCAATCCTAGCTGGATTCAATCCTGATTTCTATGACAATTCACATGTGTGCATAGGTCTTCCACTTGTGCAAAGAGCAATATATGGTACTAATGAAACTAAAGAATCAAATCGAGGTGCATATTACGACATTAGAGAGACAGTAGTTACCCAAATCAATACAGGGCAAACCCCAGGCATGTTTTTCTCTGTGGCACTTTTCCTAGGCTTCAACTTGCTTTGTTTTCTTATCATCCTTGGTGCCTATGTAGAAATAGTGAGGACAGTAATTCGTACCAGGAAAGAAGCTGGCCGTCAAAGTGAGATGCAAGAACAAATCAAACTAACAGCAAAAGTTGCAGCCATCGTTGCCACAGACTTCTGCTGTTGGTTTCCAATTATCATCACTGGAATCCTGGTACAGACGGGGGCAGTGACCATCTCCCCTGAGGTGTTTGCCTGGGTGGTGACATTTGTCCTTCCTATTAACTCTGCGATCAACCCATTCCTCTACACCCTCGCTGATGTCATAGCAAAGAAATTGCAAATGAGAAATGAGCAAGGTGAACAGGAAATTGAAATGCACCATGCTAATGAGTAGGAACTCAGATATAAAACATCAAGGGGTCTACAAATGATCCCATAATGGTAGACTGATAAAACTCATAATTGCACAGTCTATCAACATACAAAACAAGAAGTACTATAGCATTGGTTGTACCTTCCAAATATCCCAATCTCAGTTCTGATCAAAAAGGTATGTTGCGATTAATCTGAACATTGTCGGTCAGGTTCTTTGAGGGCCTGCTTCTGGTACCCTGGAACCAGTACAACCTGTTCCAGGGCCGGTTCCAGGGCCTAAAACGTCAAACCCATAATTGTTATTTATAAAGTGACGGTAGTGGTTACATGGTCGAGCTTTAAGAGCGCGCTATGGAGAGCCATTGGCGGTCATCCAGCAATCTTTACATGCTGTCTCGCATGGGCTAGGTGACGGAAGCCCAAAGGCTAGGCCCATTGCCGAGAACAGTGGGAATTGGCGCCAGGAAGGGCATTCTGTCAAGTCTATTTCTGCTGCAATAATCCTCCTGGCTGAAAACACCATAAAGGATGCACCAACAGCCCGAAGGTTGGGGTGGGTAGCACCTGACTACCCTTTGTTCCAACACAGGGAAGGTGCAGAAATATCTGAGCGTCAGGTCGTCGACGTGCCCCCATGAGCAGCTCAGATGCGGTTTGATAGCTAGAATGTGGGGAGTCTGAAGGGGAAAGGGGTGGAGATCGGCAAAGAGAATGAGGAAGAGGAGGTGGAAGTTGTTGCGCAGGAGGTGAGGTGAAGAGGGGAGGGGCTAGGGATGTGGGGGTAGGAGGGAGAAATAGAAATGTAAGAACAGTGGTGTTCTAATGACTGTACGGAATGTGTTACCGTCTCCGATGTTGATGTAACAAATTGGCATTGTCTTTAGGCAGATGCAGAACCTCCCATCATAATAATATTCCACATATTATTCATTTACTCATGACGACACCCCCCCAAGGGACGTCAACCCCACATCCTCCTCCTCCTTTCGGTCTTACCATCGCAAGGATAAAATGACTGCAGGGGCGGGCGGGTCGGGAATCAAACATCGGAGAAAAGGTAAGCAGCATTCCTTACGAGTCCTTAGAACAACCACTGTTCTTATTTGACTCATACAGGAATATGCTTACCTTCAATCAATGTTATGTAAAAAATTGCATTAACATCGCCAGATTAGCAAGGTAATCGCAGGCGGTGCAGGATGCAAAAAGTCACACCTGGATTGGCGTGAATTCAAAAAAAGAGTATGAATATGAAATTGCCAGCAAGTCAGAGAAGACGTAAGAGCAGCGCAAGGTCACAGGCCAATACAGATAGCATGAAAACTAAGCGCACCACTTACTAAGAGAATTTCGGAGCCCCCTGAACGAGTGACTCATGCCAAAAAGCCGGCCAGATTAGCGACGTACATAGAGAGATCGTTCACATGGAAACCCCAAGCACCCCTCGTGTTAAAAACACATGCGTGCATAGCTGAAAGGTTTACTACCAAGTATGAGGGTCTACAAGGCTTCAGAGCAGCCAAGCCATTGACCCATTCGCCACCCTCTTGGCCCGTGACGGGCCGACAAGAGGAAGGGGCACCGCAGGTGAGCAGTGGAGACTGAGGAGGGTCGGAAAGATGCCCAAATCCCCAGGCAATATCAAGGCAATATCAGTAATTTGCAGAAAACCTGCAAAGGATAAGGACAGGATAGACCTGAGTGCCATCAACTGTGTTACCATATGCAGCCCCCAGCCCACCATATCCCAGTCACTTGAGCCCCAAGGGAAAGCGAGTGCGAGGAGCGGAAAACAAAAAATGAGGAGAATCTAGCGAGGCCGACATAAGCCCACTCCGATTCAACATCTCAAGATCGAAGCCTACCCTGGAGGGTAAAGCTTCAGGATTATGCAGCAACCCCAAGGGTAACAAGTATCCCAACCAGAATGGAAAAAGGTCAACCAGAAGATTGATTGACCCCATTCTGGGGCAACATTTAGTAGTCATACTATGCCTATTCATCCAAGATGAAAAAACGTTAATATCGCCGTATAATGAAGAATCTTTTGCGTCTATGAAGAAGAAAATAACTTATGGATGATAAGAAACACTATATAAATTTTCAAAAAGGATTGGAGTGTGTTATGTGATGCAAAGGAAAAGGAAAAGACGTGGAAAACGACAACTGCCCGGTATACCAACTGTACACAAAGTACATTTTTTTTTTTTTTTTTTTTAAACTAAGTCCAGAGTTCAGAAAAAAAAACTAAGTCCAGAGCGGACCGCTTCCTTGGTGAGCGGAAAGTCGCCCTAGATCTTTTAGTGATCTTTCAGTGAAAAGTCACCTAGCCGGGCCACGGCAGGTAGACTTTTCAACTGGCAACACCATGCTAGCGTGAGCACGTTTTTTCGAAGGTGTCCGTGTTCGACTGAAAAAACGTTAATATCGCCGTATAATGAAGAATCTTTTGCGTCTATGAAGAAGAAAATAACTTATGGATGATGAGAAACACTATATAAATTTTCAAAAAGGATTGGAGTGTGTTATGTGATGCAAAGGAAAAGGAAAAGACGTGGAAAACGACAACTGCCCGGTATACCAACTGTACACAAAGTACATAGCGGTAATACGGAGTCTGACATTGTGGGGAGCGACCAGCTGGAAGAACGGGCCTGTAGTATGGCAAAAGGTGATGTGATTAATATGGAGGCGTTAAATAAGAAACTCGATCAGATTATCGGCAAATTAGACTCTATGGATGCGAAATTTGAAAGTCTGAAAAAGAAAGTAGAAACCCACGAGGAAGATATCAAGTCAATTAAAGACCAGGTTGCAGATAATATTGAAAAGTTGTATCAATTGGAGGACAAAATGGACAGAGTCCTGCCATCTGAGGAAAAAATCAAAAAGTTGGAAGAGAAGATCGAAGATCAGGGAAACAGACTTAGACGAAATAATATAGTTATCTATAACATCCCCGAAGGAACAGAAGGGAGAGAGGTATTTGACTGTAGTGATTATGTTCGCCGTTTTTTTGTCGAACACTTAGAAATTCCACAGGCCCAGACATGGGAAATAGAAAGAGCGCATCGGTCACCCACGGGCCCCCCAACATCAAACCGGGTCCGCCCAATACACGTACGCTTTTTACGTTATAGAGATCGAGTGACTGCACTTAAAAGGGCTCCTAAACTGAAAGATAAACCTTTAGTTTATGAAGTGGATGGGCGTGAACGTAGATCGCAAATTTCCCTATCAGATGACGTAACAGAGAAAGTACGTAAACAGAGGAAAGAACTTGTTAAATTAAAAAGAGTAGTCAAAAGACAGTTCCCTGATAAGCGGGTGTTTATCCCACCAGTGGTACCAGCAGTACTACTGAGAGAAAATGAAGAAGGAAAACTCCTACGTATGCATCCAGGAGACTCTCTGTGAATTAAGGTGGTTTCTCTGTAAAAAGGTTCAACACAGAGAAACTTATAGTGTTTCATAAATTCTTCATACTTTGTGATTTCAAGTTGAGTGTGTAATGAAATGGCGTATATGATTGCTAATAAACTTAAAGGGGCATCTCGTGATCCAAAACTTCGTCCTCTGGCTTGCCTTGGGAAAATGTTTTTTTTTTTTTTACTATATGGGCCATTGACTCCCATGGTCCATGTGTTTTTTGATTTTGCATGCGGACCATTTAGCATTCAAAATATACCCAATTTTTTTGTGTATAGCCTTACCTGGGGAAAAAGTGGAAGCTGTGGGAATCACGAGATGCACCTTTGAGTTTTTTGCCAGTGGGCAAAATTGTAACAATGAGATCCTGGCCATAGGGTCTCGTGATATGCGGGAAATCATGATATTATGGACTATGGTTAATTTCAGAGTAACCCGAGGTTTCATATCGGTTATTGTGATTTTTGGTATTTGGATTTTAGTTTAATGGTTAGTCTGCAGTTAACATCTT
>JAMKCH010047645.1:0-11078 GCA_023653785.1 Ophioderma brevispina | reverse complement strand
GCCACGTCTGGCAAGATTGGCAAGATTCAATATTAGCATGCTGGCAAGGAAGGCATCAAGACCTGAAGTTGGTTCATCTAATAACAAAACTCTGGGGTTATCCAAAACTGAAGTCAAATCAGACGATCACATATATTCCGATAATTTTACTATTGGCAATAACAAAATGTCTTTTGAAACAAATATTCTCCCTTGGTTTAATTGCATGCCTAGACGGGATTTCAGAAATAGATTTGATTTAAAATGCTTGACTTAAGGTCTAGTGAGAAATTGGAAGAATCTATTCCAAGCATACCCGGCACGCTATGTGATCGCTTTCTTTCACCTCCTCGATATCTCATCGCCATCAAGTCTCCACCAATGAAGACGTCAGCACACTCTGAGACCACGCTGAGGTCAGATGGTAACGAGTTTTTGTTACTCACCTTTTTGTTTTTACAACACTCCCATCTACTAGTGCAGGCTGCTACTAACTACCACTACTATAGCAACTACTCATCATCAAATCATCCATCATCATCGTCTCATCCTCAGCATCATCAGTTATCTCATCATCATCACATCCGACACTAACAGTGATTTTATGCTACCACGACCAAATCAGCCTAAAAAGGAACAAATAGACCATCAGCCCATAAGGTTTTGGTTAGACGAAACCAGATAACCAATCTATGAACAGGGGAAAAGTCAGAGAAAATATAACTTTTGCAAATAGGAAGTCTGCCGGGGACCCGTTGTTTGCATGTAGCCCCAGGAGAGGGGTAAAGTTACTATGGGGGTCAAATGTTTGAACTGCTCTAAAATCTAATATATATAGCTCAATTATCAGTCGGTAAGCAGAGTAAAAGCAAAAGTCCAGATTGTTCCCACTTGTGGTGATTCCTTCCACGATATTGGGAAAAGAGGCTAAAGGTCATTTGGTTTTATTCAGACAATGGTCACCCGTTGCATTACCCAGCTTTGTTTGTAAAAATATTTTTTTAAATGTTTTTAATGATACTGAAATCCAAAATGAAATGCTTTTGCACTTTCGGCATATCCTTGTTGTTATAATGGAAGGTAAAAATCCTGTAGGGACTCTATGGGACGGGGACATTATACCCCTTCCTATGAAAGGGAACTACACCCAGCCAAATAAAAGCATATTTTGAATCAGTATCATTAATCTGTTGTTTTTAATATTTTTTACAAAGACATCTTTGTATTACAATTGTTGACCTTTCTGATAAACAAATGACCTTTAAGCCTATTTTCCC
Source organism: Ophioderma brevispina (assembly GCA_023653785.1). Classification (NCBI taxonomy): domain Eukaryota; kingdom Metazoa; phylum Echinodermata; class Ophiuroidea; order Amphilepidida; family Ophiodermatidae; genus Ophioderma; species Ophioderma brevispina. The sequence continues at coordinate 9,822 of JAMKCH010047645.1, read as the reverse complement.
AATTCTTGGAAAGCAATCACCACACACTTGACCCAATTGACTTTTTTACTCTGGTACCTAAGGAATAATTGAGTATATTCGTAGATTAAACAAGGTTCAATATTTGACCCCCCATATAACTTTACCCCTCTCCTGGGGCTACACGCAACAACGGGTCTCCGGCAGACTGTCATATTTTCAAAGTTATATTTTTCCGAATTGTCCCGTATTCAGCTATTGGTATTTCGTCGTCTAAACCAAAACCTCGGGGCTGACGCGTCTAAAACGGATATTGTGTATTACTCTCAGTAAAACCGGGACAATACTTCATCAATCACGTATGAATGGGAAATCAAGCTTTAAACACTGCCACTGCTGTTTTCTTCAGTCATTCCTAACACTTGTCCATTTTTAGTGGAAACATCTAAAGATTTCTATAGACTGGTCCTCCACTTTTAAGCTGTTCCTGCAAATTTCCAATATTATCATGTCCGATCGCGTCTTCACGTCAACTAAAAATAATCAATGAATCGCAAAATAGAGAAGTATCCCTTATCTTCGTACGGCTAACAACAGATAACAACAAAAACCAGCAAGTGTAGGTATTCAAAACATTGAATTATTTTGAAAAACTACCTCAGTTTAGACTTCGTTTTGACTCTATCAGCTTTTCTGTGAGTGTAACGGTCGTGTGAAAGCATTCTCGGGCCTTATGTTAAAGACATGTGTGAGAGTTTATTGAATTTAAGGGAATCATTGATCTACTACTTTTATTAGGAACGAAAGAGTAGGACAATATATAGTAAACACAGTATTCCTTTATGACAGACTTTTTGATATAAAACTGATGCTGGGTAATTCCTGTACTCGCGTTTACTTTGACGTGAAATGACACAAAAAGTGGCAGTTTCAATGTCAAATAGATACAACTGGAAACAAGGTTCCGACTGATTCAATATACTTTTAGACCCACGGACATCCAAATCACAAAAACATTCAATTCGTGTGTATATAATGTAATATTTATGACAACAAAATCTTGACTGGGACTCGCGTTTTACATAAAAAAACAACCGAAAGTACGTTTAACGTGTACTGCAAATGAAGCACCAATTTCAGATCACCCACGTAGTGTGTGACAAACTCGCGTTATCCTTTTTTTTCGTACTCGGGTTACACTTTTGGACAATGCTATGTTTACATATTCTCAATTTGAATAAAAAACCAACTTTCAATGAACCTTTGGATCATGTTGTTAAGTAAAAAAAGTTAACTATGATTGTTAATTAAAAGTGAGAAAGAGAGCAGTAAAATGAGCTACTTTATGAAGAAAATTACCAAGTGCCTTGTAAATCCACTTTCTGAGACATACTCTGATTATGCAAAAAAAGTAATTGGGTCATTTCCATGCCAATTCACAAAGCGAGGACATCCAATCACCTCATGGATGTCTTTCCTTTTTGGTTGTATGAAAGATATTCATGAGCAGAACTAAAATCCTGCAAAATTGAGTCTGTTACCTCTTTTCGTTTTCACGTACGCAATTTAAAGTTGAGGGGTCACCTCAAAAACAGTACGGTGGGAAATTCAATATTCAGAGTGCCACAAGTAAAGAATACACCCCTCAGTCATGTAAACTGGCATTCTGGATCAACCCTTTGCTGAAGATTGCCAAAATGGAACAGAAATATGCACCTGCCCCAATTTTAAACTAACAGGGGGTCATAAATGGCCAAAACACACTGGACCATACTTTGGGGGCCCATAAAAATCAAAAAGTAAAGTGATTACTTTAAAATTTGGGCTGGTGAAAGCTTAATGTGAATAAGACCGTGTGTACAATCTTATAATTATACAGCTTTATTGCAAGAGATATAGCTGTCGCAAAAAGCAAAAAGTCCAAATTAACCTTGACTTGACCCCCGAAAAATCAATGGCAGACATTGTGCCACCAAAATTATGTTGAATAATGGTTTAAAGAGGGGCCCCTGCTGACGTTGTGTACAACGTTTCAACCATGGTGTGTAACTGCAATATGTAGGTAAACAGGCTTCAAAGATCTAAACTTTCATAACTAATATCAGACAAAGTCCCATTGAAATGTACACAGAAATTCTGAATTTGCAACCTGGGTATTCAAGTGCAGTTTTAAGACCTTGAATCAGTTTGGACCTTGTAGAACCCTAACAATGAAATGAAATCATATCACACATTTTAGCACCTGATATAGGTGGACAAATTTCAGCCCTTGGTGTCTTGTTGGGTAAGAATTTATAATACTTAATTATGTAATGAATTAGATAGTAAAAAAGTGAAACTGTGCAAGTTAATACCCATTTTGCAAAGTTCAGGTTCCTGTGTGTTTCAATGGGAATTCTTGCAAAACTGAATTCCATGAAGTAGGGCTTTTGAAGACCAGTTAATTAGAGCAAGACACCGTCTTAGACACCACAAATGAAACTTGCAAAAATATTACGCAAGGACCCCTCAAAACATTATTTCAAGAAGAATTTGGTTCAGAATGTCTGACACTTGGTTTTTACAGGCCGCCAATGTCAAGGTCAATGAATTTTTATTTTTTGCCGACAGCTATATCTCTTCGAACGAAGCTGATATAAGTATAACGATTGTACACAAGGGTAGTATTTAAGATTAACTATCTCCAGCCCAAATTTGGAAAGTTATATCAACTTTTACTTTTGGACTTATGGGCCCCCAAAGTATGGTCCGAGTAGGTTTTGGAGCCCATTTTGCCCCTTGTTATTTAATTGGGAAGGAAAGGTGCATTTTTTTGTATCACATATTTGAAATCTGACAGCAAAAGCGGTATCAAGAATGCCCAAGTTTGAAGGATATGAGGGGTCTTTGTAGTTTCTTTACTTATGGCATCTGAATATTGATTCAACCACGGGGTACATATTTTTGAGGGTGACCACCTCGAATTTAAAATTTCTTTAGCGTGAAAACGAAAAGAGTACAGAGCTCAAATTTTCCAAATTTCAAGTTTCGTATGAATATCTTTCAGTACACCGAAAAAGAAAAGAAATCCAGAGGTGATGGGTCCTCGATTGTTGAGTGCATGGAATGACCCAATTAATTTTACCAAAAGACCATTTAAAAGTATATCACATTATCCCTTTTCCTTTGATACACATTTGGTGATATGTTGTATTGTATGCGAGTTGTTACATAAAAATGTGGTTTTTGGACAATCCATTTTAACATGGAATTCCCCTGATGCCTTTTATCTATACAATTCACTTTGATGAAGCAATGTAATGACCGGTTTTGACGGCGGAAACGTGAAAACCTTCTTGGTTACATGGTATGATTAATTCATAAGATATCTTGTACTTGGGACTTACGTACCGTTAGGTGAGATGTCCCTTCACGTGAGGCATTCTGGTAACAGCTCACTCCTTGTTGAAGTATACGACACGTTTCGATATAACAGCGAGTTTTCATAAGAACTCCATTCAAAGCAACTCTTCCACTTATCACGAGATCTCGTAAATTTCGTTTGGCAAGAAGAACGTTTGAGGAGAGATGTTTTCCAGCACCGCTTAACAAACGCAAAGAAATGATAATGTCATTTTGCTTATAGGATGGTAACCACTGGACAGTTGTCTATCAGATTCTCTCTGTCTCCATCCTTTCTTCCCTCTTCTGCCTTTTCCTTTTCTCCAACAACACCTACTCTATAGACGATGTACAAAGTTTTTACGCATGCGTAAATACAACTCTAATTCACCCAACGCTAGTAAACAACAGCAATTCGTCCGGAGTAATAAATTCATATGCAAAAAAACAGAAGCTTGCGGCATTTATAGCGCCGCGATATAGGCACGGGCTAACTGAACTAAGTGGAACGTGTGAGATTTTGACCACCTCATATGTCCTGGAGCATAGGTTGTGGCAACCGTTCAAGAGCGGAGCTATTCATTAAATTGAGTGCTGACCACAATAGCAGTTATCAAGGATTAGAATTGCCCTAATCTAGCACAACTCATCTTCGCTGGTCCTTGTGGTTAAGTAGTTACCTCATGATACAGTTGTCTCGGGTTCGAATCTCCGCTATTGCCTTTTTGAAATATATAAAATTTCCATTATGGGTTCCAGGGTTTAGAGGGAAAAAGTTCTAAATCCAAAAAAAGATCACGAAACAATAAGCTGCCCTTTGAGGTTAGTGAGGGAACCTGCTCCTGGAAGCATGGGTCTTAGTAGTGTGTCAAAAAACTACGCGGGACAACTAAGTTAAAGCGATTATGGGATAAATCTATCCGGCACATAATAATGAAAATATCCCTAAATAAAAACGTCCACGATGGTGTTCATGGCACATTGAGTATGCTTGCGAAAAAAATTCCAGATTTATTCCTACCAATATACACAACTGTACGACGATATGGAAGCTACCTGTTATCGTGTGTATATTTACAACGCCGCATTGCAATACCGAAACAGAAAGAAGCCAGCACAATTGTACCATTACTCCATTATATCAAGTTGCAAGTTTGCCACCAAGCCTCATTCCTTTTGAACTTCGTTGAGCACACAAAGCATAGGAGCGAAGTTCGTTTAGAATTTTTTATGCAAGAAAACTACACTTTTAAAACCTCAGTGAGATGAGAAAAATGTTCAAGAGGGGTGTTTAGATATCATTTTGTGATTTTACAAAGGTTTTAGTTGGCCTCCTAAACACTAACATCCATGAAAACGTGGACATTGAAAAGGGGGGTCGCGTAATATTTCGTTTTATCGCATGAACTGTAACCCTGATCTCTATACAAGGGATTGGCTACACAACAGTTAATTGTATATTAGACGAAGGAGCCAACGGGCGGCATCTGGTCTACCGAACACAATACCATTCCAGAGCCACCTGTTTAACAGAAGTTAGCCCGGGTGCACCTTTTTAGAGACATGCCATCCCATAAGCGCAAAGCAATGAGCTCACTGAATGGCTTGATTCTGGAGTCTGTTATGTCGCTACCAAATTTCAATGGAACAATTTTGTATATATAAATGACCGGCTTTAACCACCTGCTTGGGCCTTTTGGAATCGACCAACATGGCCATCAGTGCTTAATTACGAAAGCCCAGGGTTCCAATCAATTGATATAGAGATCAGTTGTTAGAACCCACTAATGCGCGGTTCGCAATTACGACTTTTCAATGTACCGAGTACGCTTCTTTGTATGATGTAGAGTTAGTTTCCTAATTTATTTTAAAAAACTATATTTCTCAGTGAATCCAGGCATAATTTTAGTAAAAATTAGGGCACAACATGTATGCCAGTTTTGAGAAATTTTATATATTTTAACCCAGGAAAACGGTAAAGTAAATTAAAGCTGTGTTTTCATTCCAATGTTAAAAGGAAACCCGCGATAGTCTTCATACAGGCCGGACCTTGACTAACCACCGATAATCTTTCCCATTGGTATGTGGTGTGAAGACTAAACATGGCTTGCAGCAGAAGGATAGCGTAAATAATAACGTGGCGGCTCCTTTAAATGCTTTAGCTTCGAAATTTAAGCGTGAAAATGATGTTTTTCTTCGCCAAGAATATTCCAATGACCACCGCGCAAACCATCTGGTACGTCATATTAGGGATATATAATTATAATGTGCGATGATTATACCAATTACAAGTCCTTTAAATGAAACGACCTGCGTGCGCATATAATTATGACAAAATCAATACTACATTCATTTCCCAAAACAAACTTGGTTCCACTGCCGAAAAAAAAATAGCAAGTAATTTGCAATGGCAACTTAGTAAAACGTGCATGTCACCCTGCGTAGATAAGACAGTGTGTTGACGGGGTTCAGACATTGACCAAAAGTGACAACGACACAAAAGTACATTATCCCTAGTCATATTATACGCGCATTAATCTATGATTTATTTAGGAGACTTTTTTGAACCCCCCTCACTTTCTAGGATTGTGACTCATAGCACCAACGTTACTAACACAAAAACACACACACTCAATAAACGAAAGTCTGATTTGAATTTTGTTTTCAGAATCAGAAGTGAGACCATCATGGATTTGGTCTGAAAAGTCACTCGAACGTCATGAACCACATGCCGAATTCCGAAATCTCCAAAGTGATCCACAAAATATGACGTCACCATGCCGTTAAGGAACGGGCGCTCTTTATCCCATCATTCGGACCAGATCTTTCTCCCTCGCTCTCTCACCCAAGGAATTAATAAAGCAAACCCTTTACACACCTGCAGCCCAATAAGGCGGTTAGTGTTCCACACTCCACAGAATCCAGAAAAACTGTTACGACAATAAATGCAGAAGAGAACAAAGAAGAGAAATGGGTAATAAATTAAAGAAATCTATACACTTAAGTTCCTAACTATTTTTGTAAATGAATTCATAGTCCGATTATTTGAGAAAGAACAGTGAAGGGAGAAAAAAAAAATACCCAAAGAATAGAGGTCTTCCTCACTAAGCGAAACCTATAACAAAATGTGTTAGTTCCGTAGTATTCGTCATTCGATCAATTTATACCCGATCTCAAAGTACTTGTGCTATTCAAAGTGTGACCCATATACTTTTAGGCAACATATCCAACATGCATGCCGTTCTAAGTCTCCAAAAATTTGGAATGGACTTTGCCATCCCGGCAAGATGGCCGCTAACCGGAAGGTGGAAAAAAAAAAAAAAAAAATGACTTATTGGTGTCCCCGACCAACGGGGTCTATTCCTCACACCGACCAATAAAGATGTCTTAATTGTTTTTTTGAAAAAAAAATAAACAAAGCTATAATGCATTAATTTGACTTTAAAATTGTGGAAACATTCGTTTCTCATTGAAATATTGTATTGAATGGTACATCCTATTATAAAATTGAGTGCAATCAATATCTAAATACATAATTTAAATTTTGCTGAACGTAAAACCATCCAAAAAAAAAGTAACTCCAAACCCCTGAAATTGGTCAAGTTTTAACGATGCAAGGTAGTTAAATTACTTACTGCTTACGGGTCCCTTAACCCTCCTGGGTGTGGGGGCACTGTCTGGTTGAGCACTCCACAAGCTGGTTCCACTTCTGACGGTTGTGTGCAATGGCTTGTGACTCTGCAAAACTCTCTTTGTCCTTTCGTGATGTTGTCTGCCCACTTTTTCCTCTGTCTGGCACGCAGACATAATTATAATTATACATTACGGGGTATATATGGAAGCGGTGTTTAGGAGTGTTATTTTGGACAAATCATTTGTGGCGATCGGACCGGTATGTTTGTGCCCATTTGACATATGCCATCTTGACATAGTTGCATAAAAACTATTAAAAGATGAGATCCGTCGGGGGGGGTTCGGTTCAGGTGGGGCATTAACTTTCAAACAATACTCATTCCGTTTGAGATGTCAAAATACGCTTATAAATCATCCGTTCGAGATTTCCAAAATAAGTATAAACACCGTTTCCCCAATTTATTCCAAAATGTTAATTACGGTGTATGGTTACAGTTGACAGACCAAATTAAGGGGGTGGGGAGTTACTGTTTTGGGTGTGTTTGGTAATAGAGAAGCATTCGTTATTATGGTGTTATATATATTTGCGCCGAAATTTACAAACAAAAAACCCAACCACACAACAAAAAACCGTGTTTGTGGAATTATGATCGGGTGCGCGAACATTTTCCAATGCACTTTTTGGTCTGGGGTTGGGTTTCTTTTGGGCGTTCAATCTCGGCCGTTTGACCCGACTGTTTACGGGAAAGTTAAATGAAAGAGTAAATAGTACCTATAGGCAAAAAAATGTTCGAAAACTTCACAATATCGGACGTTGGCACAATATGATCGAAAAACATGCCGAGATACTTTGGTGCCAACCGTATTTCGACCCTGATCCTATTTTTGTTTCATTAAAATGTTTGGAAGGTTGTAGCTGTAAAGAGAAAGCCGATTATTTTACAAGATGTTAAATAAATACCTACCCCCGTGTTTTCAAATGGTTAACTGTTGTCGTTTTCTTGCCGCACAGTACATCGAGTACTTTGAACGGCCTTTTAGCATGTCATTGATGATCATTCCCCTAAGAGTGTCAGTTGTTGCGGAATTGTATACCCAAACTTTCTGCTAATATCCGATTGGAGTTGATATAGAAATGTGATGAAATTTAAAGTACTGAATGAATGCTTTGTCGCGGTGTTACTGAAATCATTGGCTTCAGCAAGATATATGATACCGTTTTTAATAGGTGTAAACGCTCTGCGTGCAAGATGTTCAGTTGTATCCTTTTAATTTGAAACATCAATACAATTTTTTATCGTTTTAAGGTTTAGCTGGCATAACCCAGTTTGAAAACTGCCAGAAAATGATTGAACAGGTGTTTGTGCCCCGGCGGAAAGGGTTAAAGATCCGTGGCCCGATCGTTAATAGACTCGTCTCCCCAGACTCCATATTTTACCGGAAGTGATTATTTTTTTTTTTTTTTTGTATAAAAAGAAAGCTATTATTTTATTATTTAACCAGTGAAATACTTAGGGCTAATGAATGTTTGGTTTGAAGATATGAGCAAAAATGTACTCCATTTCGGTCGACCAATGTTAATTTTACGCAGTACTCTCTCTATGGGGTAAAAAATCACGATTCTAGATCTCATATCAAAAACGTATTGAAATATCGGCGCGAACTTTACAGATTGGATTTGGAAGTAAAGGCAATTCTATCAAGATGAAAACTTTATTATAATTATGGGGTAACGAGTTGGCGCAGCGTGTCTCCCTCGCCTTTCACCAATGAGGTCCCGGGTTCGATCCCCGATAGAGGCTTGTTCTCGGTGGCTTTATGTGAATTGGTACTCGATCCATACTCGTTCCCGCAGGTTTTCTCCGGGTACTCCGTTTCCTCCTGCTTCTAAAATCGAGCTTCTTGGCATAAATCTGTTCAGGTCTTATGGTTCTCTGATGTGCTGAGCCTTTCATGGCTGCCGCACAGCGCCTTGAGAACGTTTACGTGGATATGTTGCACCATATTATATCGGGCCATCCCCCCTAAAGGCGAACGCGTTTTTAACTTACAATACAGGGACTGAAGACCAAAAAAACAATGATTAAAAGAGTAAAAAGGACAAAAATAAACCTAAAACAGTAAACAACCGTTGTTTGTATGGTTTTGCGTTTGGTACGTAGACCAGAGACAAGTCCACTCATTTTATGATTTGACCCAAAAACAAGTGCAACAGAAACAAATAAGCTTCGGTGTTAATATACTGTGAAATTGTTCAAAATAATAAATTAAATGTTTAACAAAATCAATCTTGTGAGTAGAAATACAATACAATTGCTTGAATTGACTTCAAAGATGTACGGGCAACGGAAAAATTTTGCAAGATCTATGATCTATAGTTTGAGTGCAACCGGCATATAGCAGTTCAAGCAAGGTTATCCAGGGGTAACCGTTACAGAATGGTCCGATTTTGTTCTATATGGTGTTAATTTGTTAATTTGGTGCCTTACTTGAAAAGAAAAATGTGTGTTTGATAGTTCAATATAAGAGTACAAACTTATGGAATAGTGGACTCCCATAGATTTTATAGTTTTCAGTCACATTTGTATAATTATAATTATCAACAAAATTTCATTTTGCTTATTGTCCAGACCATTGCCATTTGCATGTTTTTATTATTCTAATGTTTTAATTGTTAATGAGGTTATCATGCAATGGGGACCAGTGGCGGCGCCGAAAATATTCTGCCCCCCCCCCGCCCGAAAGATAAATGACGGATTTTTGGCACAAAATAAGCGACTTTGCCCCCCCCCCCCCCAGAATTTCAACCCCAACAAAAACACAAAAGAGAGGTTGGCGCCGCCACTGATT
>JAMKCH010047644.1:0-11670 GCA_023653785.1 Ophioderma brevispina | reverse complement strand
TGAAATGCCCAGGTTTGTAACCTAGCAGTGTTGGTGTTCAGAATTGTCAGTTTTTGTCGAAATTTGTATTTGTTTTGTGGATGAGGTGAATTTTAACATAGGAATGCTGCATTAATGCTAAATTATGGTACTGCAGTGGTCATGTTAAAATTGTGGTCATTTTTTCCCCATGTGGGAGTGCCTAAAAAGCATTGCCTTTGTACCCTCTGTATTTTTAGACATCTTTTTATGTAGATGTGGAATTGTAATTAGAGAAAGGAAATTCAAGGGTATATTAAATGCATTGATTTTTATGTGAACATTTGTGCCAATGTGAAGTATAGTGAGCCATTTTTGATATGGCAATATGTTTGTGTGTGGGGTCGATCATAATGGTATTTATTGGTAACAATATTGAGTATAGCAGGTCCATTTGTATAGAAAAGGGTCAAATCACATCGGTGTCCGTAGGTGTTTTCAGTGGTTTTATCATTCAGTGCCGCAATGGTACCATTGAACCATGTCTTGTCATTTTCTGTAGGTGCAGTGAAAATAAATGCATGTAACTAAAATTATGGTGTGCATTGTAGTATCTCTAGCTCTTCGTTGCAGCGGTGGGTTCTCATCCACCAACTTACCCACGTTGCAGATTAGCTTCTGCGCTCTCCGGTCCGACTTTCTGGAAATGTGCATCGCGCGCGCGTTCTCTATTGCATGCATAGGCCAATCCCCCGCGACAACAATATGTAACATATCAATTTATAATAGTATTTCATTTGGCGTTTTTGTTTTAAACACACTTTAACAGCATGGCATAACGCGGAACGGTTCATCCAACATAGGGGAAAAGCAAAACATGACAACAATATAATTTATTATTGAACAATAACTGTAACATCCTTTGGGTTTGGTAATGATGTCCGTATTTATATTGTGTACTACATACTACCTGTATTAGGATACCTTTTACATGGATCACCCAAAGTTAGTACTGTGACTTTCACGGTTTATTAGTTCCCTATAGTGCCTACTCTAGTCTACTGTAAAGCCTGGGATTCAACGCGCTCGCATAAGCTAGCAAGTTGGTATTGTAACCCGTAATGTAATACGACCTGAACCATCACGGATGATGATAATAAAAATCGATGAAAGCCAGGAAAATTCAGTCAGCCATTTCCTTTGACCCACTAGCCACTCTCAAAGCAAAATTTTTCCTCATTGGGAGAGACTCGCCATAGGGGGCCTATTATAAGTTGTGTTGATTAAAACACAAAACAAGGGGAAAAAACGACTACTATATTCAGTGTACACAAGAAGTAGCAAGAAGAAGTAGAAAGGCAACCGATATCACAAATGACCAAAAATCAGATTAAAATTGCACAGTGTGTTTTATTTGTTTTTCCGAATTAGCATGGGACCGAATGGACGGATATGAGGCCGAATGGGGTGAATATTTTTACTGAGACCGGAATGTACCGTGTTTTTTCCATTGGGATCGCATTGGCATGGGCCCGAATTGACGTGGGACCGAATTGACCATCCTATACCGAATTGACTGAGTCTGAATTGGCAACGGACCGAACCACCGAACGGACTGGGAACAACAACGTAAATGCATATTTTACCGTATTTGTAAGGGTTTAAACAATTTCTTGACTACATGTGAGATGAACGAAGGTAAATTTCATCTGACTATTTGGAGATGAACGAAGGTAATTTCATCAATCTTTTCCGCCGTTATCGATAGCTCAAAATTACTTTTATGGAAAGAATTTAGTTTTCTGTCTTCCACAGGCTACGAATTCGTCAACGTTAACGGAATAAACCGCTGTAAACTGGAAAGTACGTGACTCATGATTAGCGCCATCTCATGCTATGTAGAGCCTGTCAATGGTTACTTTTGATTTCTGTTGGGCAACTAGTGACACTTTATACCCAGGTGAAAATGAGTGTAGCAGAATGCAAAGTGTCCGTTAGGTTTAAAGACAAACCAAAAACAGGAGAAATATTAACGGGTCATTTTAAACCTTAAATGATCTACAAAAGTAACACAAAATTCAAAAATCATTCACTGCAAAGTGCCCCTTTTTGATGTGACCCATCACATTGCATTTTTCAATACCCGACCAGCTATACTAGCTACAGATAGTCTTGTTTAAAGAGACGTTCTGGATCACATTTGATGATGGCCGTTCTGCCAGACATTGAAAAATGCTCACGCGACGGTGGCTATACGTGCGCGTTTTGGATATGGAACTGCTTGTCTCACGGTGAGCAGCTTACTAAAACCGACGACGAAGCCTCCGGCCTCCTACTCCTTCTATCTACTGCTTGATACGAAATTGGTGACGGATTATCCATGGATTTTTTCGAGGGCATTCTGGACAGAATCAAAAGTTTGGACTGCAGCTGATTGTGTTGGCACGGCAGCTCATGAATAGCTTTGGTCTAAAGCAGCATGCATCTACTTCCATAGTGATAAAACTTTCTAAGTTATGTATATTCTATTCATTCAATTGGTACTTTCCCATTGTCAATAGTAACCCCATGAAGTAACACACCCATTACAACATATCTTTGCCTACGCACGATTTATTTGGGGTGTGCGCGGAACCCTCAAAAAGGTGGACCTTTTTTGGTAAAAGTGGACATAACCCCCTAAAATGGTCTTTTTTTTTTTTACTTTTTGAACTCTGATCACCAAATGTTGACTTTCTTGTCAAAAGTTTTTTTTTTTTTTTTTTTTTTTTTTTAAAAAAAAAAAAAAAATAAAAAAAAATGAGCAAAAAAGTGGAATTTTTTTGTGGAATGGGGGCTCCCTCGCACCCCCTGCGTATGCTAATTCTGTGATTCCATTGGGGTCCCCAGTCAACCCGGCAGTGGGTAACCAGCTTTTTTTTCAGGGCGGGCAAAGGGGGGGCACCTTAGTTTTTTTAGGTGGGGGAAGCATATATGTTAAAATTGTTAGTATAGTGTTATGGCCTATGTAATCACTAATTTTTTCAGGGCAAAGAGGGGGGGGGGCAAGATTCCCCACAGGGGGGGGCAGCTCCCCCCTCCCCCACCCCCTCTGGTTTACGCCCTGCAACCACGGGTCCACACAAGCCACACCCACGGTTGTTGCATTTTGTGACACACCCATGACCCTGAATAAATTCTACGTACGAAAGTGCATAATAAAGTGCTAATTCTTCAGGCCCTTTTGTGCAGTGGTGGTCACAAACATATCCCACCACCCACCATCCAGGGCTAATTATGTAAAGCTAGCTGATGCAACTACTAGTAAGGTTAGTAGTATAGTGCATACTAGGCTAATATCTAGGGATAAGCTGGTAAGGTTTATAGAGCTCACTGCATCAAAAGTGCACCAGAAACTAGGCTCATATCCCCCTAGGCTAATGTACTAGCCTTGGCTTATGCATGCTGCGATAGTTTTTTATAGTGATTTACTTCCACGTCAACACAATCAGGCAGGTATTTCTTGTGTGCCTGCTTAATATGTTGTTTCTGGCAGTACTTTCAGTCAAAGCTCAGGATGAATCCTTCAGCATGGATATCTCACTGACAGGGCGTCGCTGAACTTGAGGAAGAAATGCCCTACAGCTGATGTAATGGTATAGTAGCATTGGGTGTATCTAGCCTAACAAGCACCCGAACACACACATCTAGGTTAAAAAACTATCCTAGCTAGGCTGGGTAAAAAATCCCTATTCATAAGGTTCGCTAGCATAACTTTTCATTAGAAAAATCGCTGTCATAGGGCCTAAATAATTTGATGATTTTTAAAAAAAAAAAAAAAATTCGCTAGTCATAAATTTAAATTTACCCCTAAACCTAACCCCTTATGACTAGGGATTTTTTTATATGACTAGCAAACCCTTTTTTTATTACTAGCAAACCCCTTTTTCTGATTATGATCGACTAACCTTAGGACTGGCAACCCTTTACTTGGGAAAGGCCCCTTAGAGGCTGATGCATCAGTCTATGCATCAGTCTATGCTAATAGCTCTGGCTGTTAGCCCTTGTGCTTTGAATCACAACACAGACAACACATTTTAAAGCCAATAAATTCCTTGCACACAACACCCAGGCTTCGAATTAACCCAGGGTGACAGGTGCATGTCCACTTTCTATCTATTAATTGTGCATGTCACTCTCTCTGTGCAGGTCACGTTACTCTCTGTGTCAAGTAAACTTTTGCATCCTGCATGCAAATTGTTCATGTTCATGCAAATTAAAAATTTGTGATTCTGTAGGGAATATTCACTTTTAGCTTTTTTCATAGATGTAATTTGGATGTATGAAATATAATTTGAGCTGACTGTCACAAGCCTAAACGTACCCCCAAGTCTGAATTTAATGACTGTTTAGTACATGTTTACAATCAGCCTTGCATTTAACGTCACACTGTGCAATGTGCATGAATTTTTTAAGCTTAAATCTTAATGTAATTCAAAGTTTTCTCCTGAAAAAGTACTAGGAAGACACCACAATCTTAGGTAGATCACCAGCGCCTAGCTAGTACTCAGTCCATCGATGTTGAATGTGCATTTCATGATTCCAGCACTTCCTCCTGTTCTCTTCATGTTTTTATTAGACTCGTTGAAGAAAGCTTATTTTAGTTGATTGTGATCTTTCCTTGCGTTTTGTTATGAACAATTCCTTGTTTTCCGTGTCCCATTGGCCACTGTTGTAATTGCTGTTCGTATTTACAGACAAAAATCAAATTTGGCCAATTTCTTACAGTACCACTGAATTTGCACTAGTAGGCCTACAAAAGGTTGAATATAAGATTAACTGTTCAGATGATATAAAATTTTCAACTTTTTAAAATTAAATGTGGGGGAACAAGGTTGTGGATCACTTGCCCTTTACCTTTTCACAAAATAGTTTTTGGTAATATGCACTATTACCTACTTTTCCACAGTGATATTCCTACCTTTTTCATGCTACTCTGAAAATATTTTGGAAAAACTTTCAGTTTTTCTAAGAATAAATTGTGCCTTGCCCTGTTTGTGTTTAAAAAAACTCTACAATTTCACACAATTGCCCTAAATGATACTACAAATCACCTTTTTATAATCAAGTTTCTACAATCACAGACAAAATTGTTGGCCCACTTTACACGCACGTAGCCAGCTTGGTGGGGAGGGAGTGCAAGCACCAGGTGTCTCAAAATGGAGAAAAGAGTGGACAATTGAAATAATGATCAATTTGCAAACCCCAAAAAAAATAAAAGAAAAAACAGCATGGGGCATTTTCCCCCTGGACCAACACTGGGCTCTTCCCCTGGACCCCCCCGTCGAGCCTAAGCAGCTCCCACTCCCCCTGAACCTCATGTCATGATTTGGGTCGTTATAAAAGAACACCCCCTCAATTTTCAAGCGTTCCATCCAAAATAACTACCGTCTTGGCGTGAATACATATTGTTTGGTGGGCACAAATTAATGAAGACTGAAGATGTGCACTAAGTTTGTCTGTGATGCTGGTCTACTTTGCACAGACTGCACCATACAAAATTCCCACATCAATGAGAAGAAAGGATAACATCCTTGAGCAGGGTTGCAAGAATTTGAGAATTCAATCCATGGCTGAATCTACAAGATTCTTTCCCAATTTATCCTTTGGCAAAATAAAACGGGAAATAAAGCAGATTCAGTGGTTAAAAAGATTGGAACCTATTCAGTGTGATGATCCTTTTCTGTTCCTACATCAACTCTAACAAACCAAAATAAATTTCAAAACAGCAAAGCAGCAAAATTTATCTCACTATAGCTAGCCAGGCTGATTTAATTGGCATCTGAATTTGTGTGCATAAGTAAATAGGGCCATTCTAAAGATGTAACAAGTAAATTTCTGAACAGTACAAAACAGCATAGGGTTCTATAGCTTTCATAGTTTTAATATTTGAAAACACCCCAAACTTACCAGAAAATGCTAAACGGCAGAGCTCCTATTCCCGACATTACAATTACAAACCATGGACTGCAAAATCGTGCAATGCATTTTTTTATTTCAGTTGGGTAATGTGCCTGAACCGAAGGTAATTTCCTGGCACAAAATGCTAGTTTCTAAAAAAATCAATTAATCACTAAAGTGCACAAACCAACAATTTGGCACTTTAAAAAAATGTACTACTCTGGATTTAAATTAATTTGGGCTTTTAGCTTTATGTCCCCGAGTCGTGTGGCATGCCCAAAAAAAAAAATTTCCCCCCCCCCCCCAAAAAAGTCATTTTAAAATGCAGTGAACAAAATTGTACAAAAACACCCCTACAAACTTGTCACTAAAGTAGGCATACCTTGTGCAATATTAACCCTACAATCTGCAAACTAATCGCGGGGAACAGCAAGACTTGCACGTTAGACCCACTAGTAATATTAAAGTCTTCATTTTGTGTTATCCTGCAACACATAACCATGAAGAGGTCCAACTGAAAAGAAGTTGGAATCCAGGGGTGACTTTTGTCATTTTCAACAAGGCCCACAGATAGAATTTCTGGAGGGGTCGACTTTGCAAAAGTGACCTTTTCCCAATGTTGACTGTTTTTGCCATATGGGGCAACGGCAAAAGTGAACTTTTAACTCAAATTTCAACCTTTTTTAAAAACCTTATATTTTCTTGCTTGCTGCACTTGAACGCAGCATGGTTTACAGCAGACTATCAACAAAGTTGCCATGGCTTGTTCCTTTAAAGTGACACAGGCAAATTTTATTCAGCAAAATTAAAAATTTCCCAAAGCAATACGAACACTTTTTAAGAAGGCGGCAAATTTTCAAATTTTTGCACAGTTGGGTGTACATGTAATGTTATTAAGCTATCCTGGTGAATGTTAATGCTCAAAATTTGTGTATTCATTAAAGAAGGGGTTTTGCTATCATAATCGAGGATCCCTGATTATAATCAAAGGCAGTGCTGGAAACACCTAATTTCTGCCCGTCCATCGCTCCACACGAAAAAGGTGTCTTACTTGACTTGTGCAAACTAACAGTCAGAAAAAAAAAAAATTGATTTATGGTTAATTTAAAAATACTTATGATTAGTCAGCCCTTTTCAATTTTTGACTATCGAACCCTTTTCCATGACTATCGAACCCTTTTTTAATTTATGACTATCGAACCTTTTTGAATTTATTACTAGCGAACTTTTTTTTTAAATGATTCATGACGTTGACTAGCAAACCTATTTATGAGACTAGGCATTTTTGACTCAGCCTAGCTGGGACATTAACCCTGGATGGCATGTTAGGCTAGTATGCACTGCTCTGCCATGTATTTATTGCTCTTCCTCGATTCAGCAACGTTAAGTGCGATATCAAGTGGTCGAAGCTTTAAATCGACTTTGACTAAAAGTGGAGCCGTACAAGAATCCTGATTTTGTTGAAGTCACTGATGCATGGAAGCTAAAATGCCTATATTAACATCTGCACCAGCCTAGGCTGTACATTAGCCCTGGGTGTGAGCCTAGTATGCGCTGATGCTATACCTAGACTGTAGCATCCGCCTCGAGGCTGGGCAGGTGAAACGTGAAAGCGCAAACTCTATATAGTGAAATTTGCAGCCACTCAACGAATAACATGTCTTGAGGCTGAATTTTGGCAACCAGGATCAACAAAATAAACAGCGCATGCAGTTTATAGTTGAGGCTGCTAAATTCACTAGCGCTTTCGCTTCCCCGCGATTTTGGAGTAAGTCATGAATACCCTTCGCAGGGGTGACAGTTGTATAGTTTGTTGCTTTGAGTTTGTGTATGTAAAGGCGTTTGGGCGAAGGGTTTTTCGTGGTACTCATTGAGTTGGATATCTTAAGTCTTTAGGGCGGAACGGGTATCTGTTTGGTGCTATTTTGGTGTATAATGTGATTGTGTTTGGAGAGCTAGCTATTGTGTATTGTAATGTGAATTTTGGGGTGTGAAGGTATTTCTTTTCGCATAGATTCAGTGTGTTTTTTTCAAGAGTGGATGTGTGTAAAGATATAATGTGCGTGAAAGGGATTGTTTATGTGGGTCTGTTGGTGTTAGAATCGGTGTCTGTGTTGGATTCATTGTTTAGATAAGGTGTCTATGGTTAGGTGAGTGGCGGTCGGCGCGGTCAAAGTGCCGCGGGCGAAGATGCCATTTTGCTATTGAACGCGGTCACGGTGGTTGTTGTATGTTTTCTTTATTTTATTTTTATTTTTTTTGTTGTTGGAGGGGATAGGTGATGGTGTATGGTTAGGAGAGGCGGGTTTCGGTCGGCGCGGTCATAGTGCCAGCGTTGGGAGATTAGGGTTTGTTGTTTTTCGTCGGTGGACAAAGTGGTTTTTTTGTTTAGTTTTGGGGTGTGGTCGTAGATGCGATGGTTGCAGTGTTAAAATGATTTTGTGTGTGATCTTGGGGCGTGAAGTTAACTTTTTTCGGGTTTATTGGTTGGAATAGGTTATTTTGGGGGGGTAATTGGTAGTTTAAGGTTATATGGCGGTTTGCAAGTCGGGCGCGTCACAGTGCCGCGGTGTGTTTGGGGTTTGCTATTCGGCGTGGACGTGGTTTTACTTGGTGTTTTTTAAAGGGCGTAGACGCGATCGCCGGCGTGGGGTTGTATCCCCGAATTTTTGGTATGGATTTTGTTTTGGTTGGTTGTTATTTGTAATCTGTATGAATTTCAAGTATTTATTTTGTTTATTAGATATTGGAAGTTTCTGCGCGGTCGCGTGTGGGCAACAATTGAGGTGTTTAAAAATTGGGTTTATTTTTTTTTTTTAAAGAGTTGAGGATGATTTTGAATGTAGTTGGTTGCGGCCCTTGTTGAAGTTGTTTTGCTTATAAAGTTAATAGTGTTGTCAACCGTCCGTGTTCAAAAAAGGCGCGGGTCGCAGTGGCGCGGTGTTATTTGTAAATTATGTTTCTTTTTGCTGTATGGATTTAAACAACAATTTGTTTGTTCAATTAGTTCTTTGCGTGGGGGCCCAGCTTTGAAGCAAAGTTGTTGTATTGTGTATGTTATGAATATTTTAGATGGTACGAAACTAAGTGATATTAAGGCTAAAAGGAATAGGGGGTTTCGAATGGGTTTAAAGGCGAAGTGGAAGCTCGTATGTAAAACGATCGTAAATAATATTGACAAACTTTTTTGTTCTGTTGCAAAATGGTGTCTTCCGGGGTAGAAAGAAGTTAAATGGATTTAAGTCAAGGCTTTTGTATTGTTGTAGAGTTGGGATCATTTATGGGTTTTTTTAGTACTGTATATGGAGGATAGGAGTGAGTTGACAAACTTGTCCTGCTATGCGTTGTGTTGACTACTGAAACAAAAGAGTTTATCTTATTTATTTTTTGATATATGAATGTGGTTTCATTTTTCGTTGGGTCTCATAAATAATAAGGAAACGTGAACTGCAATATAGTTGCTGAATTATTATTGCAAACAAAAGTACAGCGATTACGCGAAGGGTGGCTAAAAAGGGTGTATTTCGATAGTACACGTGTTTTGTCTGAAGGCGATTTTAAACAAAACTTATTTATAATCAAGTTTCTTTTTCAAAGTATGTTTCAGGTAGTTACAAAGGATAAGCTTAGGGAAAATTGGAAAAAATTATTTTCTAACTAATAATGTATAGATAAGCAAACCGATCGCCAAATTTTATTTAACGAAATTCTTTTTCGTGGCATCTCAACCCCTTGTCGTCCACATACACGAGTGCATCAATGATGCAGTAACCATCACATTGGGCTGGTTAGGGAAGGCAAGTTTTTGTTGGCAGTCCTGGGGGGTTTTAAACAAAAGGGTCATTACAGGTCAATTGACATATGCCCTGGGTCTTGGCCAGTGGTTATCTTGAGGAAGTTTGGTGGCTATACACTTGGAATAAGGTTTGTTTGTTGGGGTCAAAGGTCATATAGGTCCATTGGATGTCCAACAAGGGCATATATGGTGGGCCATAAGGATGGCATTCTGTTCCATACCATACCAAATTCTGGGCCGTGTTTTTCTTTAAGTATTTATATTAGGCGGTCCTTGATTGGCTACACCTCGTGTTTTTTGCGATCACCTGATTGAATGACCCTCCGGTTTTGCGGTTCATTTGTACCTTGAAAGACCCCTGACGTCCTTGTCAAGAGCTAAAACATTTCGTGGGCCTTAAATCGCCCCACCCAGCCAAGGTTTTTCGTCACAACGCCTGGATACTAAAGTTTACGCCCATCTTGACCTCCTTGACCTTGATAACCCTGATGACCTTGTTTGTACGATTTGTGGCTCACATCATCCCCACCCTCACGTTTCATGTCCCTACACCAACCCAATGTTTAACCCCCCCTTTTGACCTTTGACCTTGAATGACCCTAATATTCCCCACTATCTGACATAACCCGCTAGATGAGTATACTGGCATGTTTTCGACCTACTTAGAGCGCCCCCGGTGCTTCATATCCATACGTCAAAGCATGGGTATGCAAGCCCAAGCCAGTTACCCACTAATGGCCCTACATGACTTTTGCACCCAAAATAACCCCTCGAAACGTGACCACAAAAGTGGTACGGCGAAACTCTACAACCACACACACACAACTCATATTTCAAATCGTAAAAGCACGGCCAAGCTAACCGAAAAACGACCCTGATTACGCTTTGTACCCCTAAAATGACCCCTCGAACACGTAACCACAAAACTCGTACTGCAAATTTTACCCCATACCAAACTCTTTGTCCATATATCCAAGCACATCCAATTAAATCCGATGACGACCCCTGGAAGACCTTTGCTGAACCCAAATGACCTCTCGAAACCGTGACCACAAAACTCGTATCGCAAAACTACCACCATACCAAAACTCTTATCCATATAATCAAAGCACCATCCAAGTACTCCATAACGACCCCTGGATGGACCTTTGACCCCAAAATGACCCGCGAGAATTTACCACAAACTTTTACGCTGAATCTACCACCATACTTAAACTCATACCTACGTCAAAGCACAAGCCCCCCCAAGTTATCCAATAACGACACCCCTGAATGACCTTTGCCAGAGCTGCCAACATTGAGATTTTGGAATCAGGGAGATTTATCTTGGAATCAGGAGATTTGATTAGAAGCAAGATGATTTTTTTTTTAAAAATTATTGAGGCATTTAAAGTGTATACTATGTCTTCAAGATGGATACAGCCAATGGATACTGTCTTAAATATCATGAAAGCTTCCACATTTAAGAACTGTCACAGGAACTCAGTCCATTTGGATTTTTTTTAAAGAATGCCACTGAAAGGTTGAAGAAAAAGTCACTTGAAAAGGTTCGTAACTTGAAAACGTAGCCACCTACATAGTTTCTGAAATGCAACATGAGATAGAGCCCTTTAAAATGAAGCTTCCCACCAAAAAATTGACAGGCTCCGCGCCGTCTGACAGCCCCCATTTCAGGAACGGTCATTAGAACTAAAGTCATAGGGAGATTAAAAAAAAAAAAATTAAAATGAAAATTTCGAAGTAAAAGTCACTTTAAAGGCTCATAACTTGAAAACGGGGTCATTAACCACGATCCTGAACTGCATCATTCAGATAGAGCTCTTTTACAATAAGGCTTTCCCGAAAAAAATTGAACGGGCTCCGCCGTCTGACAGCCCCCGTTTATGGAACTGTCATGGGAACAAAGTCCACAACCAGGCACTAAAATAATTAATAACTTAACACTTTTGCATTAATGAGCATGACGGAGCATAATT
>JAMKCH010047643.1:0-15412 GCA_023653785.1 Ophioderma brevispina | reverse complement strand
TTTACTCTATGCAGACGATAGCGCGTTGATTGTTGATGTCAAAGATCCCAAGGAAATTGCTAATAGTAGAGGCCATATGCGATTCAACCTTGAAAAAATTCTAATAAAAGGACTTTTTATATATTCTTGTAGGGCTATATGTGAATTATTATGAAAAAATTTGTCCGGTCATCGGGCAGCTGCGTTGGTCAGATATTCAAGGTCAAAGGTCAATGACCTTTATAAGGCATATCATGGATCATAACTCCTCAACCATTTGGTCTACAAGCACAAATGAGGTGTCTATACCAAGGTTTTTGGGGTCAACAAACACAATTAGCATAGAGAAAAAACGATCAAATGCACCCTTCCTTGATTTTCAAAATAGTATGCACTATGTGCATGAAATTGTACATTAAACTTCGTCCCCCTAAACTATTTTAAAGGTGTTGGTTAAGACCTTCTTGGATTTCTTTGTTACAAAGCCTCTGACCCTTTTGATTTTGGTACAGGTGGATTCGTATAAGTCTTCTCTTTCCATTGATATCAAAAACGTTCCAATAGTCCTCCATTTGACGTCATAGTAATGTTTTAATGAAGTAATAATCATGGGAAACTTGATTTCTCTGATTGTTGCTAAAAGCCAATTTCTATTTTGAGTTAAAATACAGGAATGTGTTATTTTGCTAGGTTTTTGGGGTGATTATGAAAGGAAAATCAAGTTTTGTAACATACACAGGAGGTTTTAAGTGCATAAAGCATATATATTTTTGATAGAAGTGAAAAAGAAAAATATAATAAGGTGGCAACCATCGCCTTCCTCCAAAACTGAGTCTTGTCTTCCACTACCAAAGGTAAGGTGGCGTGACAGATTATTTTGCGCTAAAATGAAAGCAAATGATGGTCCCAAGATTAGATGCAGCCATTAGGTTTCAAATTTATGTGTTTTACTGGCCGGATGAAAAACTTGTTGGCAGTGGTAAACACCCCACCTTCCTCCTCCCAGGAAGACGTAGGTTACCTCAGACCTTCAATGGTGGACTTTGCCACTCATATGAGGCAAGGAGTTCCATTCAGCCTACCTGTGACCTATCAAACACCCTGACAATGGATGCGTTTAAACACCCTGACGACGGATGCGTTTAAGTTGGGGGTCACCTCCCCGGGGGCAGGCCGCTGACCAGCCTCCGTGGCTCTTCACCACATAAACGTCCTCGAGTTGTTCGCCGTCTTTCTGGCATTGCGGCACTGACTCCCCGTGGTCAGGGGGAAGGTAATTTTTGTCCGCTGCGACAATATGAAGGTGGTGACATATAAACAAGGAAGGGGGTGTAATCAGTCCCAGCCTATGCAGGGAGATTCTTCAGCTATTCGGGTGGTTCCGAGATTGGGACATCGGGCTGATCGCCTCCCATGTTTCGGGAGTGGACAATGGTTTGCGGACAGTCTCCCAGGAGGGTCCCTAATCCCAGACACAGCCAAAAGTCAGAGGGCCGTCGGTGGAGTGGCAGCTCTACTTCGCAGTTTGCCGCACAATCTTCTAGATGGTGGACCGTCCACACTTGGATCATGTTCGCCTCAGTCATGAATCGTCAGATTGTGGCATATTAGGGGCCTACTCTTGGAACCCGGATCCCCGGGCAGTCAAACGGGACGCCATGGCAGCGGACCGGTCAGGATTGATAGCCTATGCTTGACCATAGCTCCTCCAGGTTACCATGATCCCAAAAGTCCTCGAGTGGCTCTGTCTCGAGACTGCCTGGTCCTACTGGTAGCCCATTATGGCCACGGCAGCTGTGGTTTCCCAGGCCGCTATATAGATCTGCTTTTAAGGGAACAATCTTCCAAAGGGAGGGGACCTGGTAAGAGGTCCTCCAGCCGACGGGTTCGCCCCAGAGTGCACCACCCATGCTCCGAACCTGTCTGGTGCATTTCTGCAGACTGTACACTGAGGTGGGACTTTCTGAACAGGCTGCCATGCACACTGTTCAGGCAAATTCACTAGAGCATTATAGGATTACCATGCAAGGTGTGCCGATAGAGAGTTCGATCCATGCAATTTCTGAGACCGTATAGACCAGGTTGGCAATTTCCTTAAAGAAGTCTTTCAGGAGTGGGTTTACCTTAGTGTCCTGACTGTCCGATCGAGGTTTCTTTTTTACCGAACAGCCACAGGCCAGACCCATAAAGGGCTCGGTGATGGCATGACAGTTTCTTTCAGTCCCCTCTTGTCCAGTCTGGTGAAGGGTATGTTTACGGATCGTCCCCGGTTCGTAGCCTTGTTCCGGAGTGGGATTTGCCATTGGTCTTGCGATTATTGGTGTCGGAACAGATTAAACCCAACCGAAAGCTTAGTCTTCTGGAACTTCCTAGTGGCTGTGGCTTGTGGCCATAGGGGGTTCGGATATACATGCCTTGTCTACGAACGAGGCCCGTCACGATGCGTCACCGCTTTGAGCGCAAGGAGGTCTCTATTCTTCCACATGCAGGATTTTTGGTCAAGAATCAGACTCTTTCTTTTACCCCGAAACCGGTGTTTCTGCCACGTCTCACCATACTTGCAGACCGGGATTGCAGACAGCTCAGAGAAGCCTGCAGCAAGGGACACATTGAGCCAGCTGGATTTCCTCAGTCATCTGAAATGCACACAAAAATACCATGATTGGTTGACTGGCTTCTTGGTTAGGGCATATGAGGTTCGAGCTTACGCTTCCTCATGGGCATTCTATAAAGAGGCCTTCATCTCAGACATTTTGGACAATGTCAGTTGGAGTTCTACTCCCACCTTCCAACAAGTCTATTTGATGCATGTAATAGTCAAGCGGAGAGGGGTGTCGCCGTCCAATCCCTCTAGCATCTTGAACCAGGAGTATTATGCGACTATGGGTGGGGCGTTGACAGGGGTTGCATTGGCGTTGGCTATCTTCTGCGACCTTCTTACGCCACCGATTAGCCATGCAGTGGAATTCTGTGCAAAGTTACTGTGGAAGGAAGCTAGCACTAGTACACAGTGTAATTTCCCGCCAGAGTGAGAGGGCGATACAGTATGATACATACCTTCCACGACCTATGCGCTCACGACATTTGTTATACTCCACCTGCAAGAAGGTCGTTGGAAGCTTTTTTTGCGAAGGCCGAATCACAGCGCCGCTTGATTTGGCCGTGAGATTTGGTGGCATCCATGCCCGACTATTTCGGGAGTTGGTTCCCTTTAGCAGTAGTATGTGTTTTTAATAGTACCCAATTGAAATATTTATGCAAAAAGGTCCTATCACTAGTACCCACACTATTAAATCACACAGGACTCATCGGTTCGAGGATCTGTCCAACAACAGCATTCACTGATTTGACATATATGTAGTTGTTTTCATTATTATATATATTAAGGTCAATATTGTTGTTTAATATTTGTACAGACTGACGTATTGGCTAATTTACGTTGTGAAAACGTTGATTAAAATTCGCTTACCAGTGCTTTCGATGCTGAAAAGCAATGATGGCTGCACTTGAAGCCTAGAAAAATATGTTTGTTTGTATGACCCCCAAACCATGGGTATAGACACCACCTTTTTGCTTCTAGTACCAATGGCTGAGCAGTTATGACCATCACATGCCTTATAAAGGTTATTGACCTTTGACTTGAATATCTTACCACGCAGCCAACTAGAGGCTTGCCATTTTATAGCAATAGAAGTTTTGGCTGTTTTCATTATAGATTATGGTCAGTTGTTGGTTATTTGATATTGTACAGACTGACGAATGGCTAATTTAATGTTAGAAAACGGGGAAAAATGTTGATTCAAAAGTGTTTTCCTATGTTGAAGATAAGGATGAACTTCAGTTGTAAGCCTCAAGACTGTTTTAATTGTGTGGTTAATTGACCCCCAAGAACATGGGTATAGACACCATCGTTTTTTGCTTTCTAAGCCAATTGGATGAGCAGTTATAACCCTCATAGGCCGTATAAAGGTCGTCGACCTTTGACCTTGAATATCTTGACTAACGCAGCCACTAGAAGGCGGGACAAATTTTTTGGTAATTATTCATATATAGGCCTCAGAATATACAAGGAGTCCTTTTATTAGAATGTTTTTCAAGGTTGTAGAGGACATGTGGTCATATTACGCCTCTACTATAAATTAAATTTGAGAGTTATTTTACCTAATGATTATACATTCTATTCTTTACCAATTGTATTTTTTGCTGGTCGAAGACCAGCCGTATGAGCAAATCCGTGTAACTGACTGACTCCGTGCCGTTATGAAAGTTGTTTCCTATGCCGATCATTTTACTTCTTGACCCATTTCAAAGAAACACCTTATTAGCCTACCTCTTGAAAAAGCTTACAGCTGGTCGTGCCGGGCGTGATCGCGGCAAGGAAAAGGGATTGTTACGGCTACTATAAATCGTTTTAACTTTTAAAACAATAAAAGAATAAGCTCTTCAAATTACAATTACAAAATTTTTTAAATTTGTCAGCATTTAAAATAGCACCATTTTAAACACGAGTAATTAAAGTTTTCTAATTAATCGATCGGCATCATAATTGTGTCAGTTGGGCGTCATATGGGTGCATTATGTTGCAACCTGTCAAGGCCTGGCCCGTTCGGTCCCAAAACCAGTTCGGCCCATGCGAATTCGGCTCAATATCAATTCGGTCCAAGTCAGTTTCGGTCTCAACGGGCAATTCGGCCCCACGGTAATTCGGTCCCATTAGGAAACGCGTGTTAACAATAAGTGCGTGTAACCCACTTAAAACCATTGCCTAACACTTATTACGAATCATGATCAATACTTAATAAGATATTATTGTGAATATATTTAAAAACAATCAAGTGAGTATCATTGAGTAGACCCACTCATGTAAAAACTTAGCTCCGTCAATTTGGATAATTTTAGGCGTGTTTTTAGTCTATTTTACCAGTTGTCTTTGCAAATTATAATTAACTATTATGCTAACTTAAATATTTTAAAAATTAAAAACAGACCTTTTCTAAAGAAAACACATTTTGTCATTTTTATAATACAATTTAGGCATTAATTCATCTTACCTCATTGGCACTGTGCCTTATTGGAAATGAACGATACAGTATACATTATGAATTCGTCTCGATGTAAATCAGAATTATATTTGTCATGCATTTTTGTGAACATATTGTAACATATACATTTAGAATAGGATTTATTGCGTTTTGTTTTTTTACCTTTAACCGCAGTGGCAAACGCGGAAGCGGTTCATCCAACATAGGGGAAAAGCAAAAACATTACAACAAATAATTTATATGAAACAATATAACTGTAACATCTTTGGTTTGGTAAATGATGTCCGTATATATTGTGTACTACATACTACTTGTAGAAGGATCATTAACATCGATCACCCAAAATTAGTACTTGTGACTTTCACGGTTTGCTTAGTTTCCCTATAGTGCTTACTCTGTCTACTGTGAAAGGCCCTGGATTCAACGCGCTCGCATAAGCTAAGGCAAATTGGTATTGTAACCCGAATTGTAATACGACCTGAAACATCACGGATGATGAAAAAATCGATAACGCCCAGGTAAAATCATTCAGCCATTTTTTGACCCACTATCCACTCTCAAAGCAAAATCTTCCTCGATTGGGAGAGACTTGCAATAGGGGGCCTATTATCAGTTTTGTGTCGATAAAACAAAAACAAGGGGAAAAACGACTACGATATTCAATGTACACAGAAGTACAGAAAGAAACGTAGAAAAGGCAACCGGTATCACAAAATGACAAAAATCAGATAAAATTGCACGTGTGTTTTATTTGTGTCCAAGTTGGCATGGGGACCGAATGACGGATATGATGCGCGAATTGGTGAATATTTTACTGAGACCGAATGTACATGTTTTTCCATTGGGACCGAATTGTCATGGGACCGAATTGACGTGGGACCGCATTGACATCGAGAGACCGAATTGACTGAGTCCTACTTGGCAACGGACCGAACGGACTGGGACCAAATAACGTAAACCGGCTGATCACCGTAATTTGTACAGTTTAAACATATTCTTGACTATCATTTGAATGAAAGAAGGGTACTTCATCTGACTAGTATGTGAGATGAAAGAGGGTAATTTCATTTTTCCGCCGTTATCGCTCTTCAAAATTGCTTTTATGGAAAGAATTTAGTATTCTTCCAAAACAAAGACTCCGAATCGGCACGTTAACGGAATAAACCCGCATGTTAAGGTTGCTGAATTTAAGTGGTGCCTGGTGGCAGAATACTAAATTCATCCCCAATACCTTCATTAGTCCCATTGGCAAACCTTTTTCTGCAGTAAGATCTTATTTTGTATTTTGTTGGATGTTTTTGATCGCATTTTTTGTGATCAAAAAACCCAATGAAGCAACAAGGTCAAGAACTCAAACTAAGAGAAAAATGTTATAAAATGTTATGCATTTCTGTGAAATTTGTCCGGACCCAAGATGTGTAGGCCTATGATTTTTTAGGTAGACTTGACTCGGCTACCATCCAGTCTCTGTGATTGCACCAAGCACATGTCAGAAGTGAAAATGTTTTGTGGAACTAGAAACGATCTGGAATAACCAAATTGGTTCCATAAACTATTAACTATCAGAAAGTTCACACCTGTTGGTTTACCAGGCCCGGACTCACGCGAGGCAAAACAACATTATATAGTCGTAAATTGACTGACCCTAAAATTAGGCCCGACCCTAATTTTTAAAAAGACAAAAACCCAAGCCTCATTCAAACTGGAAGTAAATGACTCATGAGTAGCTGCCTTCTCAGCTATGTAGAGCGTCATTGTTCTTTTGATTCTGTTGTGACCCGCAACTTTGTGACACTTTTATTACCAGGTTAAAATTACGTTAGCAGAGAGTGGCAAGTGTCCGTTAGTTTCAAAGACACCAACACCCGGGCGAAATCTTTAACGTGTCATTTTAAACCTTAATGAATCTAGCATCAAGAACACAAATTCAAAAATCAGTCCCGTGCAAAGTGCCCCCTTTTAATGTGACCCATCACATATACATTTGTGTCCATAACCGACCAGCTATACTAGCTACAGCTAGTATTGTTTTCTGTGTGTGTGTGGAAAAAACAAAATTCTGCTTTAAGGATATGTCAAGACATATTATCCTGTTTTACATCCAAGCTGGCGCCAATATGGTGGTCTTCATCTAGAATTACATATGTAATATATTAGTTAGATTATCAAAAAGAGGAGGGCAACATGGGATTCAACAGCGTTGGCAGAACAGAAATGAAGCCGTTGAATACATTCCAAGCCAGTTCAGCTCATGATAAACCAAATACTTTAAAACCTCTTGTAAACGGAAATGCAAATAGAAATGGACAACCAGCCCGGCAGGTTCACTTCCAAATACTGCAGCCTGTTCAAAGGAGCTTCATCAAAATTCGAAAGGGAGTTAGTAACGCAACGATATGCACAATATCCACAGACCTCATTCATTCGCACTGTAGTGAAGGACATCATTTGCCCTCCTTAAAGAATAAACGGTGCCACAAAAGAAACCAAGTGATACAGCGCAGGATGACAATTCCAAAACGTTTGTGAATATGCTTCCAAAAAGAGCAAACGTAGTCCTTAGTGCTGTTAAACTTGGTTACAACCGATGCTCGGTGAGTCTTTTTAATTACACGGTATTTAAATCAAAAGGAATTTTAGAGATTGGCTTTTGTAAGGTTTTGTTGTTAGGCTAGAACATTAAATAAAATATGGATTGACCTCATCAAATAATTGCAACAGAAACAATTCTGGTTGTTATTACTTAGAAAGGATGAGAGGAATAAACATATCAAAAGTTAGGATATAACTAGCGGGGAACATGAATTTGCAGGGGGAAAGTTTGAAAAGGGGGAAAAGGTAAAAGTAGGTATAATTGTACTTAAATATATAACAACATTTTGCCATGCCGTAAGGATAAAAAATATTTTGTCCTATCTGAGTAGTGATAGGTTAATAGTTATAGGGCATAACAGGTTCAAGGTCATCCTGGGGAAAATTTCAGAATGCTCCGATTTCTTTCAAAATGGTTCCCCTATTTCTTCATATAGTTCCATATAGTTCTTAAAGGACAAGGGAAATCAACATTTCCCATTTCAGTACTTAGAGATCAAAAGTACAATGATCTACGATCCTATCATCTAATTACTTACTAAATGTCAAAGCAGGGCAAATAAGCATGTTCTGTTATAGGATATGACAGACAAACATTGGAACAGTTTCGTCAGAAATTACCCCATGAGACCTGAACCGTGTGATGAGCCATATCCTCACACTAATGACAGTAGCTCTGGAACAAACAGACGGGTTTTTAATCTCATGACAGATGGTAAGTTTGTGTAGGTTTCAAAAATGGACTGGTTTCTTCTTACCCCGGTACAAAATTTACCTTCTATTTTTTACATGTTTACCATGTTGATTTTCTATACTTTTGACACATTACAACAAGAATTTTTTTCTGTTTTGGAATTGTGTTAGGGGTCACAAAATCATTTTCTTGCACTATGTGGTGTAATGTACAACACTTTAATATACCAACTTCTGTTTCTCACAACATCTAAGTTTCAAAATAAATCACCATGTAGGTGTATTACTGACTAAAGTATTTACAGACCACTGCTTCGACAACTATAACATCAGCCTAAGATTGGGATTTTTTCTCGAGTATTGTTTTCTGTAATTTTGCCATAACGTGTACAAAGACATGGTGCGTGACTTGTTAAAATTGTGAACAGTTCCAAAAATTTAAAAATCAGTGATTTGGAATATGGCCCTGCAGTTGATTGTGAAATACCAATAGCATTATTGGGGCTGAATCAATTTGCATTCGCGCGTAAACTTTTTATGTAAAACAGTCATCGTAGAAAAAGAATCATTATTAAAAGTGTACATTTTTTAATTAGCTAAATTTACATACTATTAGTTCATATTACAGGTGTTTCTAATTACATTAAAACCATCCATCGAAAAGTGTTATTCCATAACCATTGTTATTTAAAGAAGACCAACCTTGTTTTCGAAGGTATCACTTTCGCCTCAAATTCCTCCTCTCCGATTCCAGGGGTAGTCGACAGGAAGTTGAGAATCGGGTAGCTCTGTTTTGCATGTGGATAAAGAAAACCGGATAAGATTACGCACGATTAACGCACTTTCGCATGTTTAAGGGCTGGAGAAAACACATCTAAACCGTTAGTTGAGGAGGCTCAAGAACCCCCCACAAGTCTATCTAACGCCCCCTAAAGTATGAAAGCCTGCGGTTTCCCTCAGTGTCAATTTTTGCCGTCTTCGTCGTCCCTGATCACCAATTACTCTCAAAGAATGGGATATGCCGGCAAAGCGCTGCCGATAAAGCAGGATCAAATATTAAAGGGGCCTATTTAAAGATTTCGTTTCATCCCAACCACTACAGAAAAGTTTAACACCATTGGTTAGTTTATATATAGAACCCTCTACCTCACTGCTGGGTAGTTAGTACTCTCAAAATGTGGTGTCACTTTTTTCAATAGTGGCCATTTTAAGGGTTTACACAATCATATCCCAATCTTCTTGAATACTCCCAATCATATTGAAAAGTAGGCCATGATTGTTCGCTAGTTTTTAACCCACTACCTGGCTGCCGTAAGTAAAAAATCTTGGGTTGGAACTACTTTCTTGGCATGTCAATTGGGAAAAATTGCTTTAAAAATGTCTGAAAATGCACTAGTTATATTAAGAAGTGATAAATTTCATGATTTGAACATGGTAGACTGGTATGTTTTCTCAAACGAAGCGGCATTTGGACAGTGAATTTTGAGGAATTTACTTCCGCGGGTCATCATTTCACATCGAATTTTGCAAATTTACTGCTTTGGCGACTATAGAGCATCTTGGGTTGCCGGTCTGACATCGGCCGAGTTTGGTGATTCGTACTAAAAATTTTCCTGTACATCATCTGTTTCAAAATTTGGTTATTTGGTGATTTCAGCTTGTACGTTAGGGTATGTTGTGTATTTCCTCTGTGAGAGTTTTTAAATGGTGAAGAAACATGCTGAAAGTTGCCATTTTTCTCCATTAAGAAAACTAACTGTGTAATAGTGATTTATTGGTGTGTACCTCTAGTCATAAGCCTTCCAAAATATATGTTTTTGTACCACTTTTTTACGACCTTGGTTTGGGAGTATGGGGGAGAAATAACTACATGGTAAAAAAGTCCAATTTCCATTTGTACAGGGGTTAAAATCCAAAACTTCCCAAAAATGGTTTTGGGTTAGGGTAAATGTTTACTTACGGTAATAAAGGTCAAGAAGCTCAAGGTCAATCCAATTGATTAATGTTGCCCGATATGAAACCTATTTGCCAGCATAACATGATAACTCTACATTACATATAAAAGACATATAAAGTTGAGAATCTCGATCCGTATGCTTGGTTTATACAATAGCAACCTGTTCAAACTGAAGCAGCGACCATCGGTGTTGAGTTTTGTCAACTTACCATGTGATTTAAAAGAATCTACCATCATTGTCAACTCAAATCATTGGTGTTGATAACTTTCATAGGAATACGAAGGATTGCTGTAGTTTCATCGTCGGTTGTTTCGATCTCACGTATTTTCGTTATTAAACTGGTGTACTTAAGTTGTTTTGTTTTCTCGAAGGAAACGTTGAAAGGTGTTCATCACTTGGTAGTAGCACTGTTGTTAAAAAATGTAATTACAAAGTTTCAAAAAAAAATTCTTTTGATTTGGAGTGTTTTTTTGTTTGTTTGGATGTTGCTGATTAAGCTGTAGCTTCGAAGTTGCATCGTTTCTTTTTTGTGTCGTAGTGGGAAAGGTGGTGTAATATTATCGTGGACACCAAGGTCAGAATACCCTTTAACGCAACAAAAGAGCCTGGCATAAATGACCTTAATTTTGGCTGTGTGTTTTCTGTAGAGTACCATATACATGCTGTAGTTTATGACCGATATATTATATGTTTTTCTCAGTTACAATGAGCGGTTCATTCAAATTGGATCCAAGCACAACTACAATGACAATCAAAATCAATGCCTCACTAATGTCCTATGATTACTTATTAACTCCCCACCCCTGAAATTTGTCTGTCAATTTCAAAACCATACTCGTCTTATTAGTTAAATATTCAGAAAATGCAACATTTATTTAAGTTACAAAGGCATCCTATGATATTGTACATTCTCACAGCAAAAATGTTTTAAATGTGTGTAAATCCCATATGAATGGATAAAAAAGGGCGTGCTTACAAAACCCGCCATATCTAGCGTAATTCTCAGTCGCTGATGTTCTTGATTTTTTAACACTGAAGTATATTAGATGTGGTTTTTTAAAAACAACAACAAATTATGAAGTATAGTGATCGCATTATGCTTGGCATTAGTCTGCACAATTTTTTTTGGGATTCACGTAGGATTTGCCTCTGAGAGGTGAAGCCATAAAAGATCGCTAACAAAAGTAGGATGCCTTTCTAGCCACCTCGGACAGGCAAAAGTACATTTCCAATTACCACGTCAACACAGTCTGAGGACACAATCGATCGACTTTTGATAACTCCAACAGCATGATCCACATTTGCTTCCATTGACATAGAAACAGAGGACGTTTTGCCGAGTAGTAATCAATATGCTCGATTCTCTGCTGAAGTAGTCATTACCATCCGATTTTCAATAATGTTTTCTTCTTATGAAAATGGTGTTGTACTTACTTATATTAATTTGGGGTTTTTTAGTGCTGGGTGTGTACGATTCAGACAGAGAACACAAAAATCTATGTGCGTTAAAGACATTTCTTTGTTTTAGTCTCTGCCAAGACGGCTGGCAAAACGACGATTTGCACGATCCCACAAATGCATGATCTCGTTGTAAGTGCCCATTTCCAAACCGGGAACATTGTACCAGCCTCAAGTCAGCTAAAAACATAACGGTTAAGAGCGTAATAATAATAATACCAGGAAACGTTAGTATCTGTGACGTTGTATAAGTTGTGTGAATCGTGCGGCAGGGTGACAAGTAGGACGTGGTACGATTCGCAAATACCACCTTTTGTAGTTAAATTTCAACAGCAGTTTTCCTCGGTTTTTTTTTGTTCTATGATATTCTTCTTATTTCGGTAAGATTAACTTCACGTGAAAAAGTTACTTTGTATGGTAGTTTTAGGCCTGTCGGCGCGAGGCGAACGATCAACAGAATTTGTTGTAAACATGAACTCTGTACAAGTTCCTGATGGGAAATGGGGCATTATAAGGTTGCATGATGGGGATTGCGCAAAACGTTATAGGAGTTCAGTTAAATGGTTGCAAGGGGTAGAGAAATGGTGAGTAATGAAGGGGAGTTATAGCTAAGATATCGATCAAGGCCGGTAGAGTTACAACACGGTAAGCAGAAGTAAGATCTAAAATAAAAAGGGCAAAGGGCAAGTTAATGGAAGGAGTGCTTTTGTCTCGCTGGGAACTTTCTTTGGTAGAGACTTAGTCATCACTTTCGGTCTGTCTAGTCTGCCTGTTTGTGTAAAAAATGTGTACGAGGTAACTCCACTATAGGGAGTTTCCGTTAAAGAGTTGAAGGGATTAGAGAAATGGTGAGTAAGAATGGGAGAGTTATAGGGTAAGATAGCGAGCGGGACATGTAGAGATTACCCTACGGTAAGCAAGAAACAAGACTATATGAATGGGGCAAAAGAAGTTAATGGAAGGGGATTGTTTTTGTATGCCTGAATTTAGTTGATACGAAAAAGCTCTTGAATTGTTTCACCAAATTGTGTAAAATATGTAATTGGATACTGATTGAATTGTGTATAAACTGGTTTTGCATATACAGGAATGTCTCTCCACTACCAGGATACAGCAACAGCTGAAGTTCAAGCCAGGACTGGTGTGAAGGTTGGGTAAGAAATTAACCCAAGGTTTGAATTTCCCGATCCATGCACCTGAAAGGGACGAAAGCAAAGACAACTCTGTTTCAGGTGTAGAGACCGTGAGAAAAGTAGTGCATGTGTCTGTATAAATGGTTAGGGATTGAATTGTTAGTGTTCTACTTACAAAATTGTATAATCATGGCGTATTTGGAAATTGAAAAGATACTTGCAGCTAGGGAAAAAAGTATGGGGTTGATCTAGGAGTAGACTTGCAAACGTTTGTGTTTGAAGAAAAGGATCGGGTAAAAAGGGAAAGGATGAAGAACGGGAAGCTAGATTAAAGTAAGGGAAGTTTGGATCGTGAGGATAAGAGAGGAGTATCAGATGAAAAAGGATCAGAAGAATTGAATGAAAAAGATCGAAAGTGATTCAGTTAGAAAAACAGGAAAAAAGCAAAAAGGAAAAAAGCGGGGATGGTTTGGTTCAAATAGCAGTGGAACCTCTTCTCCAGGCTCATTGGAGCTCTACTCCGGTTCATAGTAAGAAAGCAAAGGCTCCCAAAAAACATTGCCCCCTTTTCGTGATGAAAAAGATGACTAGATGTAATACGTGAATAGATTCGAAGCTATGCAACGGTCAGCGGAGGGATAAAGATTCAGACATTGGCTATTAATTTGAGTACCACTCCTTACAGGGAAGGGCTTAGAAGTCTATTCAGCTCTTACTTTGGTGATGCACAAGATTATGACAAACTTAGAAGCCTTATTGAACGTTATGAATAACAGAAGAGGGATTTCGCACTAAATTTAGGATGCTAAGCCACGAGTCTGATCGAGTGGGTGAATTGTCAAATAGCGACATAAGAGTTATGATGGACTAAAAGATCTTTACTTAGGAGAACATTTATAGCAGTAGTGGCAAAGATTTGGCATTATTTCGGAAAGAAAGACAACCCAAAGAATCCTTGAAATGTCTAGAATAGCTGAGCAATACACTGAAGCTCATTGGTGGTTGGCAAACACACATGAGTAGTAGTAGTAAACCAGGTTAAAACTTACAGAGGTAATAGTCGCAGGTAATTTTCGAGAAATCCAATACATACCCATCACAGACTTACAGAAATCAAGACAAGTCAAAAAAGGTGTGCCTTATTTGTGGAAATCCTAACGACATAGATACGGATGAAGCAGGGTTTTCAAAAAGTAAAACTGCAGCATGAGCTGAAAATTGTGAGAATCCTACAAATGAAAGCACCCAAGCACCTGCAAATAGCAAACAAAAGCCGGAAAATGAGTGCAAAGTTTGTAAAGCTAAAGATGATGTAGTTCATGTTTGATAACTGTCACTAAGTATGACCCACATGTTACGTTGAAATGGTCAAAGACAAAGGTTTTGTTACATTGCAATGTGGATATACTTGCCCGTTCTTCTCAGCAGCAATGTAATGCAAGTTAAGATAGACTTAGTACAATAAGTGAAGGTTATGTAGGTTCTAGAAAAGTTAGTGTTCTCCGTGACACAGGTTGTAGCGGTGCTAGTAGTAAAGACTAGTTTGGTAACTGATCAGCAATTCACTGGTGAAACAAAAAATTAATGAATAGTCTCGTATATGATTTGGTACTAGGAAAACATAGCAGAATCAAAAACCTGATGAACCAGAAAATTGGCAAGTGATAATCCAATCGTACACAAGTCTCAAAAGGCAGCTGAACAGGTAACTGTGAAACTAGAAGTCAGGTAGAGATAAAAGACAAACCTTTCAAGGGTCTTATAAGGTAGTTGAACCAGATGGTGAAATACGGGGTGTGAAAAAATTGAAAGCTCCCCAACTAGAATGATGTTACACTTAGAAAATGTAGCGAAATTAGCACAGTCTCAAGATGAGAAAGTTGTAGGAAAATAGTGGCTCAAGGTTGTGTTTGACAATGGTGTTCTATTATCGTCAATTTCAGCACCAAATGTTGAGGTTTGGAATAGATCAAAACAGGTAAGTTGTTACAGAATTGTTTAGAAATCAATAATGAAACTTGCACTGAATCAATTTAGGTGGTCACCAAGGGCCAACAAAAACTGATACCAAGTGTGACCAACTGGGACTGGCCAGGAATCCAGCAGATATAAGAAGATACTGTCCTCATGTGACAATGTGTCACGTACATTCCAAAAGCGGACTAGTGACCAAAGACCATGGGAAGTACACCAATTATTGTGTACCAGTGTGATAGAGTTGCAGTGACATAGTAGGGGGCCTATTCGTCCATGTTCAGAAATGGGACTAGGTATGCACTAGTAGTTGTCGGATTATGTACTAGATACCCATGAGGGGCTCTCTCCTTTAACGTCTATTTAAGCTGACGGGTGGGAAGCTGAACGGGTTGCAGGACGAATTGGTAGTAATGTTTACACGACTTGGTTTTCCCCGAAAAGTGTGCCCAGACAGGGAACTAAATTTATGAGACAAGTTATGATCTTTGAAGAAGCAGACTCTTTCCCTTACCCTTCCATCCTGCCTTGTAAGGGTCTTGTAGAGAAGTTCAATGGCACTCTCAAGAACATGATGAAAAAA
>JAMKCH010047642.1:0-11345 GCA_023653785.1 Ophioderma brevispina | reverse complement strand
TGATTTTGTTAATGTTTCAAATTAATACGTGACATGACACTGCTACTATTACTGTTTCATGGTTATCACTAAGGAGCATTATTTGCATGATTTGAGATTAGCTTTACCCGATGCTGGGAACTGGAGCTGCCAACAAGTACGTCATGAAAAGTATCAACCTATGACGTGAACATAGCATTGAAAATATTGTGTACTAAGCCTCAAGGCATTGGAAATAGTCTGTATACCAGAACCACATGTCTCATATCTTGAATTTTCGATTACGCTTGTGACAACGGAGATACAGAATGCTTGCTGCTTGCCGTATTGTAATATTGTAGTTATAAACGGTAACGAGATGAATAGTTTGGATTCAAGTGTCAGGTCAGTGTCAGGTACAGGTCACTTGTCAGGTATCAGGTATCGGTTTGCTCTTCGGGGGCCGACCGCAATATATACAATCCGACTATGTTAACATCAAGGTCTGTACAGACCCTCTGCCCACAAAGGGCTAGTATTTTTTCCAAAAGACACCGTTTATTAGGTCTAAACAGTACAACATTAACTCTTTTCCTACTGATGACAAAACCGAAGTACAATGACGATAATCGGTTGTTTTGTCCAATGTAGGGATACGTACTACATATTTTTACATGAATGGGTCCCCCGAAGGCAAAATAATAAACCATCAATGCCGTGAACGTCATCAAAATCTTTATTTTTTCCCAAAATGGCGGTATTCCCAGTAACTAAAATTCCTTTTTAAGATTCAACATCTGTTAATATGCTTCTTTAAATAATTAATATTTCAAGGTCCCCGCATGAATGTGAAAAAGGATGGGTCAAAAGTCTACAAACTGAAAACAAGTCAGCGGCTAAATACCTTTACCGTGGACTTTATGAGCAGACGGATCCAGTTTTAGTTTTAGCAGGCTTACAGCCACTTGCGCGCGGCTGCGGGTGGGGGTTTTTTATGCGTCGAGGTTTAAAATAACAGCAGAGCACTCGTTATTGCACACACAAAAATCGAGGTAAAGTGCAACGATTCCTAAATACAATTGGTTCTTGGCAAAGCCGAACATTTTACGACAATGCCATGAGATTGGGTCGGACTATTTTATTAACTTCCAAGCACTATGATCCTTGAACAACGAGAAACAACCAAAATAGCAAAATAACCAAATGTGTTCTAATTGATAAAGTGATTTGTATAAAATTGATAATACTCGGAAGTGATATATAAATGGTGGACAGGACTCGAATGTTGTATTATTTCCGATTTTATTAATTAAAATCATGTAAAATAAATCATATAAATTATGAGTGAGGAGAACTGAAAAATATTAATATGAAACTGTAATGTGTTGTGCAATAAGCATGACTTGTCGATTGACCTAGTTTAAAGGACTAGATTGATGAGAACTTCTGAGTGATAGACATGTCAGAAGATGTTCGCAGTCAGAGGCCAATAGGAGCACAGTGCTAATCTTTCCATTCTAAAGAACTGGGCAGAGGTTCTTTTGTTTACCTATAAGAAGCAAGATTGCCCACCTGTTGATGAACAATAGACTTGGTGTATGTCATAGCTATGTAAACACTTAGAGCACAGGATGTGGACTTCCTTTAAACTTGTTTCAGCGAACTGAAAAGAGGCGAAATGTTTGTCTTGGCTTCGCATGTTTTGTCCCATCATGGGAAATTTGCTGGGGACAAATTGGTTTGCAAGTCATTCTTTCTTGCCAGTTGACAAGAGTTTTCATCGAGTGTAGACCTCTCAACAGAAGGTGGAGAACTTTGATAACCATTTCATTTTAAAATGTTATTATATTTTATATATACTTCTGGAAAGTCGTCAGAATCTTCAGAACTGCACAAAATAATTTGGTGCTGGGAAAAACAAAGGTTAACATTAGAATATCAACAGGATTGTGTCTCTCACAGTGCTTGCCTCTACCAAGAGTTCCCCTTTAACGCATGAGACCTGTGGACTGATTGTTACGCCAAGTGCAGTTATACTTCCGGGTTAGTAGTTCTCAAACTCTACGACTTTTACAAATTAATCGGCCGGTCTAGCGCGGAAAGGACTTTTGTGATAACGCGAAACTACCTGGCTGAAATGTTACTAGCAAGAATTTGTCGCCCAAGATTTTATTGTGGACACTGATTTCCTTCAATGACCCCGGTGTGCACCCAACAAGAACTTTTATTATAAGTCATGAGGATGGTGTGGTTTAATTTGATTTTAAGTAGGTAAGAAATATAATACTTTTTGTGCATTGTTGATTGTGTATATTTGATTGATCAGATTTAATTTATGTATTAAAATTCATGTTGTGAACTTAACTTGGTCAAGTCAATCTTCTTACAAATCGTCATTGTGAATTTTGTTTTATGAAACACGGGAGGTTACTTCTCGACTGGGTCGCTTCTCGTAACAATGGATATGGATTTTACAGTCAGCAAGTAAATATTTGATAAAAATCGTTTGTGGAGGCATCCATGCTGGGCCGTAACAACGAGTCACCCATTGGAAGCAACAGCGTGTGCAATGGAATACCTTCGTAACCCTAGGCAACGTGTCAGATTAGGTACCGCGTTGAACAAGAGGAACCAGCGGTAAAAAAAACCCATTTTTTTTCACCCTACAGCGACAAGGGTGTCTTGTTACTTATTGCCCTATGGCCCAATATGGATACCTCCACAAATGTCATTATTGCAATTAATCTACTAAATGGCTGAGGTTATTTAAGCAATGGTTTGTTCATTTGGATCTGAAAAAAATGGTTTGCAAAAAGTACATCAACAACATATAGCGTAGCCTGATTGTTCAGAAACAGTGCTTTCTACCTGTAGTCACGCTCTTAAAACCTCTTGTGCGATGCGACCACAGGTGAGTCAGTTTGAAAAGCTTTCACAGTTTATTTAAGTGGAGTTGTTTCGAGGTAAAGTAAATAAATAGGATACCGCTTTCGGAAAAAAGGGTAATTATTTTAAAAAAATCAATTAGGTATGATCGTCGATGATTTAAACCCCCAACTCTAATAGATTAACCTACTTCAAAGTAGTATTTTTTCAATAAGAATGTGTTCGTGTACGAATATGACCCTAACATCATTTAAAAAGGACACGGAGACGTTGACCAGTAATTTATTAAAGCAATCTAGCAGAGCTCTAACTGGATTAAAAAGCACTTGTCGTTCATTACCTCCACTACTCTAATCCCATATTCGTTTGAACCAGGACGCATATGATGCAAGCAGTAAATATTAATCACTTCCGTGTCTTAGTCCTTTGAAACTTTCAATACAATTGAACTGAACATGCACTAGGTGTTTCTGGGTATGGCAATATCCTACACAGACAGTAAATGTCAATTTCTGAGTATTTGTTTAACTTAATGGCTGTTGAATCTTTCAATAAGGTGAGATTATCAGAACGATAGGATTTGGAAGAGTTGATTTATTCATGTGAGTTGCTAACAGTAGGCTGTTCAGTAGAAAGTAGACGTTTAATGTGACGTCTTTTCCCAATATGGTTAACTTTTCCACATGAAGGAAACGACTGTGATAGGTATGGTATGTAATGACCATGCTAATCGTCCCACACACCAATACTGCATCATATGACTTGTATTGGTTTGGAGAGAGCACGTGAACATTTTTGTTTTCGTGTGACGATTCTATCAAGCTCAGTATTCATTGATCCAATTACAGCATAACGCAGCGATTGTGTACTTTGATTTGACAAAGAAATTCAGAGGAAAGCATTATAGCGTAAGTTTTTTGTTCTTCGCCGTAGTGTAACAACATATTGACAGCTCCATTTATACCAATAGATCAAATGATTATGGTATATAGTAATAATCATAATCTT
Source organism: Ophioderma brevispina (assembly GCA_023653785.1). NCBI lineage: Eukaryota > Metazoa > Echinodermata > Ophiuroidea > Amphilepidida > Ophiodermatidae > Ophioderma > Ophioderma brevispina. The sequence goes on along the minus strand of JAMKCH010047642.1, from coordinate 7,493 downwards.
ACAAAGACAAAACAAAAACACACATTATATATACATTTTGCATATAGAGAGCCCTTAATATTTGTAAAAACCACGGTTTATGCATGTTTGTATTGCTATTACACATATTAAACCTCAACTAATATATATTTTGATAGCAGTAAGCAGTCAAGGCATTTTGAATATAATAAGTACATCCCAACAATTTTAGTTTTATTGAAATCGCTATAACCGTCTAGAAATATAATGTATTCATTATTAGAGTTTGCTCGTAAGTTGAGTTTTGGATTTCTACCTCGGAATACACTAGGTTGCGTTGCCATTATATCAAGAAGAGAACATTTTTCGAAATTGTGAAGTTGATTTGAAGACCAACCATTTGTTACTATGGTTACTGCTAAAATTACTAACCACAATGGTAAACATAGAAATTGAAATCCGTGATTTTTGCATGTTTTTAAAAAAAATATTTAAAGTCTTGTGCGCTTTTGAGGAAAAGTGAATTTAAGAAAAATATTGAGAATAAAGTAAAAATGTAATTGTTGTCTTCAGCTTTACGTATATATATTTTTCTTTATCGAAAAAGGTAAAATATGACTATTGTGGTAATTAATATGGGAATAGAATTTTTTTATAAAATAATGGTGGTCTTTCTTGTAGTAATTGCCATTCAATCCAATCAAGGGATGACGTGTGATTGCGACCTATATTTCCCGGCGTCATAAACTAAATGTCCGTGTGACTGAGTGATCCTACCACCCATATGTCTATTATGTCTCCATTGGTTGACTGTATGCAATCATTTGTTCCAGCCATATACCCAACTGGCCCTCGTCTACAAGGTCACGGTTTATCCGTACATGTTGCCATGTAGCTAGGACACTATCTTAATGGGGGCCACCCAGTTTCTTTACACCGGGGCTTTTAAAATAATCGTCCCAGTCGTGTCTTCTTGAAGGTCTGTACTAGTCGTATAGGATAGGATTTATGAACTTATAAAACATTCATCTATTGTGGTAGATTACCTATAAAATAGTCCAGACAGCTTTACATTTGAATAGCATAAACATACCAATATTGTTATTTGCTGGTGCTAGTGGAGATATCGATTGGTGTAAGTTAGCTAGAACTTTAGCCTGATATACCCAGCAAAATTGTAATCGGAACCTGACAGTATACATATGAGGGGAAAACAACTAGTACAAGTTTAACAAAGAAGGAGAAATACGTCACAATGGATTTAGCGTACGTCAAATCACGCGCAATAAATCACATCGCCAACAAAGCTCAAAGTTCTCGGATAATTCCAATTTCCGCTGTATCATTCCAACATTCACAGTTTGCTTGCAACGGAATCTCCTGATACCACATTCTAACCCAAGTGATATCTAGCGAATGCTTCTTCTGGTCCTTGATGATTCGCAAATTAGTTAGGCGATAGTTGTAAAATTGGTGCATTTTTGTTTATACAATCATCAAGTTTGGCAGAGAGGTAGAGCATTAAATTTGGGAAAACAATTAGATATGGGACCACCTGCACAGTCAAGTTCAAGGTCACCTAAAGTCACAAAAGTCAAATGAGGTCAAAAACATGTAAAGATACAGAATATGTATAAAGAGCCCATATGCTGAAAGGTCAGGAATTGACTTGGAAAACATTAGATATGGAACCACCTTCACAGGTCAAGTTCAAGGTCACCTATAGGTCACAAAAAGGTCAAAATTGGCGGTAAAATACATTAAAAGATCAGATAGGTCTCAAATACAATAGCCACCCTATGCATGAAAAGGTAGAGAATTAATTGGAAAACAATTAGATATGGAACCCCTGCACAGGTCAAGTTCAAGGTAACCTAGAGGTCCCAAAAGGTCAAAATACATTCAAAAGATCAGACTAGGTTTAATATCGCCACCGTATGCATGAAAGAGACAATTAAACTTGAAAAATGATTTATTACTGTAGAAATTGGATTTTTAATGAATTAAAGGGGTGTTTAAAATCTATAAAGGGTGTTTTATAAATAACATAAAAATAATAAAAATATTTTTAAATTGATGTCAAAATCAGTCCTTCATGTATTTCTTTTTGGGACATGGCTTATTACAAAACTCGACGAAACGAACAAACAGGCTCAGTAGCACCCATTGGCCCACGGGATTACATGCTTTAATTTCCTTCAGAGCTGGAAATGTACGAACGGAATACGGGTGCAATCCATGAGACGCACTGAACCAGTTTTGTTTCGTTTCGGTCAAATATAATAAGCCTGGAATGTAATGTGTTTTTTTTTTATCATTATTTTTTGAGAACATTGGGATTACAGGCAAGTGCCAAAGATTTCACAAATTCCGCGAAAACAAGGGTTTTCTCATAGTCATCTCTATCTTTCTTGTGCATTCGTCATAATAAAAGGCATTTAATCAAAAAACCAATGAGTTCCGTAAAGACACAATTGAATCTAACATGCTCAACTGTGCTGATATGAAATTGGATTCTTAAATAATGGTTTTTGCCAAAATTTGTTTACACATTCCACATACTGGTTGGCTCCTATTAAGCCCTTTCAACAACTGTTCGGTCGAGCATTGGGCGCACTTTATATTTTTCTCTTCATCTGACCCGTTTTATCTAATGACCAATCAAGGTTATGCGAGTCATAGTGTCCATATACCCTCTAAAAATGCATCGGTCACTTTTGACTATGTGTGGAGTAAATAGATCTTACATAACACTGTTTTCTACGTCAACGTTGTACTCAAACCTGGGGACTGTGACCTAGATGTGCAATATGACTATTCTGGTCAATTTAACCAGGTTTTTCCAGTCCAAATTTGACTAATAACCGGGGTAAGATCATTTGGACAGGCATTTTTAAAGGTGCACCATGCCTTGGTATAACACAGAAATCGAAGTTTTTGTAAACTTGCACCCTGCACCCAGGTGCTTAAACACCAACCCTAATACTAACATTTTTCGGGCTTAGGGCACTTACAGAGGAGGTTAAATTGGGGGAGAACATTCCTTAATGACATATTTTGATTTTTAAAGTGTTTTTAAAAATTATCCAAATCAAATAAGCTCAACATCACATAATATCATTCCGATCCATTTTTGGGCCCCGACGTACCGGGAAATTGTATCACTTTCGATGAAGAAGGGCTGTATCTGATCAATTGTCGTCGGAATTTCAGGTCTTTTAAGTCCATTTCGTTCTCAAGATAGAGGCAAAATACGGCTATTTTTAATGTTTTAAAACATTGATGTTAGCACAGTAAAAGAATAGGTTTCAACTAATACAAGTTCATGATCCACTACACAACCAAACCACAAGTTTTTGTTTTCTATGATACTTGCAATGACTGTGTGCCAAGTACCAGGCTCCATATTAAGTAGACACTCTGGATCGACATAAATCGGAACACCTACAAGTACAATAACAGCAAAATGTAGCTGAATGTCAAATAGTACAATGACTAAGCATGCCGAAGAAATAACCCAAGCTATAGTCTCACAACGCTGTGTTCCTTTCCTCCGAATGTTGGAATTGCTAACATTTTTAAAATGATTTTTTTTTTTTTTAAGGAAAAGTTTTGATTTGGAATTGTTCATTAAAAAACCACCGAACGTTGCATTGTGTTTGAAAAAAATATTATAAATAAATACCAGGGGCGGCCTATGGGCTGCCTCTTTGTTATTAACCATTGACCAGAACCACAATGTTTCATAACGCTAAATGTTATATAACATTTTCCATGATCATTTGTGACAATACATGTCGATCTTAACAAATATGGTCTTCTTCATTCACGGGACACAAGGAATTTTCTGAGGATACAAATCTCTGTAATTTTCACTTTGTTGTGAATACCAACCTAATCATCACATTTCGAAGGTTTTATGAACAAAGAAACCAAAAAAAATAAGTTTTTGAACTTGCCTGCTGTCCTGTCGGCCCCATAAACAAACACTCGGATATCCGTCATGCACTACAGAAAATACCAAAGCACATTATGTACACATGAAGATGGCTTTTCGGCTTATTCCCTCCAGGTTTTTGATTAATCGATTGTTAAATGGTTTAAAACTGGGGGGGGGGGATTTTGCTAGAAATGTCCTCTTATCTCTTAAGCGTAATACATTAAAGGCGCCATTTGCGATTCTCCACTTTCTAATGTAAAACGATTATAAATTTCACTTCCCCAAAGAGTGATAAACTCTTTTGCAAACCACTCAAAAATGATTGTTTGTACTAACTATAGTTGAGCGGAATTTTTCCACTCAAGAGTGAAAATCACACCAAAAAGAGTGGCTTCCACTCGTTTCTGGTGTTTCTCTTCGTTAACCTCCTCAAAATGGTTGTCCTTCTTTAAGTCCCCATCTTTTTGAAGCGATTTTTGCTCTTTTGAGTGGAAATTCCCTCTTTTTAAGTACAAACCACTCATTTTGGAGTGGTTTACAAGAGTTTCATTCTTTTAAGGAGTGAAATTTTCACTCGTTTACATTTAGAGAGCAACACCTTCCATTTTATTCACAAAGTAAAGCTTATTCACAAAATTGAGTTGATCCTGAGCTTGTGGTTTTGTGTTTTGAGCAAATGCTTGTTTCCCACGATCCCATAGGCTATTGTGCTGTAATTTCTGTCCGTCTATGGACAGAAAATACAAAATTGCAAATTTCTTACAGATACGACCAAATTTACACGTAAGATTTGGTACACATGGATTATTAGGGCCAACGGTTCAGATCATATATATCTAAACTTTTTCGAGGTAAATCGGGGTGGGGGCGGGGGTGAGGTTGTGGATCACGAAATGCCCCTTTATCATAATCATGAACATGTAATTGAAGAGACACAGGGACATAGCTCACTGGGGATACATTTCTGTCAATGCTACAAGTCAAATCACATTTTAATCACCAAAAGCCACATTAATATTAATATATTTTATATTTTTACACTATGGTGGTTAACATTTTAAAGGGGGGAATCATAGTGCTGTGTCCATTACTATATTAGGGGCATGAATACATAGATTTGGATCAAGAAAGGGGTAACAGGTCAAAATAGGCCAGGGTAGAACACACCACAGCGGTACACATTTTAAGGAATCTTGAATTTTATGAGCAGAAGCACTCAATTGAGTACAATGGGCTGGGTCGTGCGCAAACCATAAATCAGCCAATTTATCCCAATTGTATAATTTATGCTATTGCACAGATAACTATAAAAACATGTCAAAGTCTCAACCTTGAATGAAATTGCGGGTGTAGTTAAAACACAAGGGTCATCATAAGTGGAGGAAACTGATCATTTGCATTATAACTGGTTAATATACTCCTATACATTTCTTTGCTTCAATTTTTTGAAGTCTTAAAACACTGTCATCCTAGTAGGAATTCCTTTGCAATGCAAACAAAAGAATTTGGGTCTTACCCAGGATGAAAGGTCTTAGTAAGGACATAAAAGAATGATAGTTTTCATTCACCTCAGTAAATGTTGTACAGGAATCAAGGAAAAACTGACCTTATACACACTGTTAATGTAAGTAGAACATTTTATACTTATAGGCCTGCTAAATGTGAAAATGGGGATTTTTTTGTACAGGAGTATATTTTAATTTAATTATTATGTCAGTATTAATCATATACAACAATATATCCACTCAGGCTAACAATATATCAACTCAGGGAACCAAATTAGGGTATTAAAATACACAAAAAATGGGGTTTGTATTTATCAAATAAGGTAAAGACCTAAGAGGACCCCAAATTACCTTTTTGATTGAAGATGATGACGGTGGTGGGTTCATATCTTAAAATATCAGATTTAATTTTACAACATTTATGCCCAAGTTTTTATTATTTTATAACGAATGCCACAATTCTTACACATATGTCATATCGATTAACATATTTTTCGGGTCAATCTCTACACAGTGTAACCCAAACGTCATCCAGTAGTATACCATGCAAGGGAATCGTATTTTCCGGATTAGAACTACGGTCGGATTAAAGAGATCAAATGGTAGTAAGGTAAAGGAGTTTCTCCGTTCAAAGAGATTGTCTCGCTTTTATCGTTCCCAGGGATATCAGGTTGCCCCTAATTGATATTCAAAACTGTCAAAATTAATAAACCTTCAAATTAAAAGGCATTTTGGAACTTGTCTATGATCATTGGCAAACGAAGCCCGTACTTACGGATGTGTGTTTCATAACGGAATATACTATGTTATGTTCTAACGCTAAACTCCATCCCAGGGGTGATGTTTAAATTATAGTAGATTCAACCCATCGTGTCACCAGAGGAAAAGTTTGGGACAGCGTCGATTTCTCGATTAGTCGGGGAGAGAGGAGGCAGAAAAAGAAAATATGTGGTCCGATTCACCTGGTTCATGAAAATGGAACGGATAATTGGTCTGTCATGTGACATCATTTGTACATAGAAGCGTGCAAAGACGTTTTAGTTCCTGTATCCAAATCACGAGCGCTCAGAGTCTTTAAAAAACATTCAATTCAACTTGTTCATTGCATACAACTAAAGCAAAAATACGCTTAGTCAGAAGGTTTTGAGAGTTAAGTTAGCAAAATTGCCTGACGTTGGCTTTTGAATGCTTCATAAACCATAGAATGATTTCTCTGGCTAGGGAATTCATGTTTCAATAGATTTGCGTGGATGGAATTTTAATTTTACCCATGCACATGCCCCCTTCATAAATGCCCCATACTTCAGAAAACGTAAATAGAGGTGAGGGACCACGATGGGTTGAATCTACTTATAGTGATCTATCACGTCCTTCCTTCCTCGCGTAGAGTGTATTGTATATACAATCAAATCCATCGTTTGCTTAGGTCTTCACTATCATTACAAAACATTATTTTGGACCTAAAATTTACTTCAAGACCTCTAGTTTTGATCAAGTTTCTATATCGAAAAATATTATGTTAATGAGAAATTCGTGCAAAAACATTTACACAGATGCAATAGATCCAATTTGCGAATCATCAAGGACGAGAGACAAGCATTCGTTAATATCATTTTAGGTACAATGTGGTATCAGGAGATTCCGCTGCAAGCAAAATGTGAATTGTTGGGAATGATACAGCTGAAATTGGAATTATCCGAAACTGTGAGATTTGTTTGGCGATGATGTATTGAGCGTGATTTGAATACGCTAAATCATTTTGACGTATTTCTCCTTCTTTGTTAAACTTGTACTAGTTGTTTTCCCCTCAATTCATATTAGTCAGTTTCCGATTACAATTGGCTGGGTATATCAGGCTAAAGTGGCTAGCTAGACTACAACCAATCGATACTCCAATAGCAACAGCAAAAAATATAAAAACAAATATGGATGTTATGCTATTGCCAAATGTAAAGAGTCTAAGATTTTATAGCTAATACCAAAACATAGATGAATGTTTTATTAAGTGGCATATCCAGATACGGGATAGTATAAGACTTTCCAGAAGACAAACACGCGTGGGAAGGTTATTTAGAAAAAAGCCCGGCAAA